>JABUQX010047354.1:15000-27500 GCA_015478945.1 Trachelipus rathkii | reverse complement strand
ATATATATATATATATATATATATATTATATATATATATATTATATTTATATATATATAATGGAAAGATTCCAACCAGGTAAGAAATGCAATTTTGTATTTTCATTTTCATTTGTTGATCTAAACTTGAGATCTAGTTATTAAAATTAAATTTCAAACCTATTGGTTCATATATATACATAGTTTAGTTTTCTCAAATATATATATATAATATATATATATATATATATATATATATATATAATATATATATATATATATATATATATATATATAATATATATATATATATATATATATATATATATATAAATATATATATTTATATATATATATATATATATATATATATATATATATATTATAATAGGAATAACTAGTATATCATATTCGAATTGCATCATTCGTTCCGCACGACATAGCCTCAATCTCGGAGATCGAGAAAGGAACGCTACACAATCCTGCGAGCGATTGGTCGATCGAGTGAAGTATCAGTATATTAGAGATATAATATATAGATGATAATACTAAGGTAGACGTGTACATGAAGTTAGTATTTAGGTAAGTATAAGGATAAATATGTAAATAATAGGGTAATACTAATATAGGATATAGACAACTGGCTATGTAGTGATGGTGAAAGAATTAAAATATATAAAAGGATAATACTAGTGACTATAAATAAATAATCTCAAGGCTGTATACCTATGAAGTAAATGTATACAGGAATAGTAGGTAGTACGGATAATGATAAGTAGATCATGTTAATTATACCTGGTCATCTTCCGGTATCTTCTATGTAGAATGTCGACGATAAGTTCTGCGGCTACACATACACTCCTTGTGCAGTAGAACTTAGTTAGGAACGTGAAGGTAGGGTATATGTACGCACGGAGTCGAATATAAGGAGTAATCAGGATCTTTTCTCGCTCCTCCTCGCTATCCGGTTGCTTGAAGTAAATGCTTTCAGTTGTTAGCACTACAGTAGTGGCTTTTCCGTTAACAATTCCTCGTATAGAGATGTAGTGCCCATCTAGTTATGAGCGTGATGTGTGAGATGGTACATCTTGGACCAGGTAGGTTCTGTCGGGCTCATTTAATACATGTTGAGAAAACTTAAATAGTCTTTGATAAGTAATGCAGAATAAGACCATACATAATGAATGTTTAGACGCGGTATTCGTGTACTCATCTTTGAGTGGCCAATTTTTGGTAAACGTTCTCTTCGAAAGAACGATATCATATCTGAATCAGTTTCAAGATAAATCTCTCTCTGAACGTGAGCGAGTATAAAAACCAACTCAGATATATATATAGTCATTATGAAGACTAGCAAAGTATGGATAAGTAAACGTTGTGGTGACTCTACACATTGATCTTGCTGAGAATGACTGGTTAGTTGACCCCGTAATAATAACTTCTTCACGGTCTGTCGTAGAAAGGTATCCTATCGTGTAAGGGAAATCTCACTGTGTCCATAAGAACCGAACAAGAGTGGTATGAATTAGTGTACTTGGTGAAGTAGAAATCATTCTGGCGGATGACGGTGTCCTTGTAGACGGGTGAATGGGCGATATAACCAAGTTAACTGTGTGGGGTAATTTAGTTGGCTTCCATCTGAATTCTGTGTTATTTCAACACAGAAAGTCTCGCCCATTTGCGAGAGGGACAATTGGCGCGCTAAAATCTACAAAGTCACCAATAAGCGGAATACAACTGCTTCTATTCTGAACTCTCCCGATCATACGTATGAGGAATATAGTCTAACTTGCGCTTGGAGAGTCAGTCGTAACATAAGCTGAATGTTACTCATATCTCCACTTTTGGTTTATATAAATAGAACTCCTATGTGCTACACCACTATCTTTGTGGGCTCTTACCTCTTACGTGTTTCCTACTGCCCAGACATCTCTTTATTTATACTTCAGGAAAAAGGAATATTATCTAGATTAATGCCTTCTGCTTATTACTGAACTTTTAGTCTACTAGCTTCTCTAATTAGCCTAAAAGGTGAATAATATAACATGTTGAAGGTGCTTCACCATGGCTCTTCCGCTCTCTCATCACATTACCATATCATGTAATATTAATTATACGTATTGTTAATTGATGCTATTCGGCAAGCATAAATATTCTGGTAGACATACACAAGGAATTCTACCCTGAGCTTGGAGACTTGGACAAATTACTGATAGAAATCTTGTGACCCTCGCATTGATGTGTCATTATATACTGATAGACTCCAAAGTGAAATCAACCCTTTTGAACCCTTAATACCTTAAAGGAAAATATATATTCGTACTCATGTCCATATTGCTGAATTGGATTCTATATTAGGTGCCTCAGGGCCGTATGTTATTCAGCGAGCGGGCGAAACTTAGAAATATAAAGCTGAACATTGCTTGAGGGGTGGTCTTTTCCTGGCTACAACCGGGACGAAAGAGCTTACACGTAGAAACCAACTGTTGAGTAATGGGTGAATACATTGCGATCTCGCAACAGTATGCCAGTAGCGTAATACCCAGATGCCCACCATATAACATCACCAAGCGAACTAATACATTGTGCACGTAGGTGGAATTTATCTCCTCTCAACTGTGCATAATTTTGAGCCTTCGTGCCCGATTACCCATCTCAATCCTGGTCTCATCCATATACATTTATGTGCAATGTGAATTCTCCTCCTAACTGTAAATTAGCCATTCGTCGCGGTAACGTAATTTGGATATACATAATGATGGTCCTAATTGTAAATAGCCTATCTCTCTAGTAAAGTGATGTTTGGGTAGATGCGTATGCATAACCGTAAACCATAAAGGGTAAGGTTATTGAAATTGAAGTAAATAAGCCCCAAACCCAAAATGGGAAAATTGCTCGACATTTGCCAAGTACAGTCATATAATAGGTGGTGGGTATATTAAAATTTGTTATAATACTCTTCATGGTGAGTAGTGTAAGGGGTCTCCAATAACCATACAAATAGGTATAAGAGAGTCTTTTCATAGTTAATTCTTTTTATATAGTATTAATAGGGTGACATAGAAAAAAATAATTCTGATAAGTGTCTCGCCTATTCATATAACCAATTGTTTTTTCCTCAACCTTTTAAACACATAGGGTTATCCCTGAAATCCCAGGGACCACCCATGTGAGTTGACTATTCAACCAGTGTGTGGCCCTCCTTGTGGTCCTGTGGGCGTCTGTACATAATTCTATAGTAATTAGAGTAATGCTTTAGACACTTATAAGGTTCAATCAAGTAGATTTTATTGTATCTTAGACATTGTCAATGACTTTCAATCATTATATAAATTAGGTCTCTATATATTGAATAGTTTTAAATAATTACTATATCTTGGTAATAGTAGTAATATATAAAAATAAATGTATGAGTAATATTTTTCTAATAGGTATATATGTGACCCTACTCCACAATAATGATAACAGTATTTACCCTTGGTATTAGAGTATTTTCAACTTATCAAGCTTTGCTTATGGTTGCTTATATTTATATTATTTTACATTGAATATTCATGACTCATTTTGAAAATAAATTAAGAATATGCTTTAAATATCATATATGGATAATCTTGCATTTTCATCTAATTCTGAATCTGATATTAAATTGTCATTTCACAAGTCAATTAATATTTTTAGTCAATATGGCTTTAATTTGCAGCAATTTGGTTCAAATTTGATGGAATTGGAATCTGAGTTTTGTGAGGATTCTGAAGAACCCTTACAAACCAAATTATTAGGTATTTTGTGGTCTAAGGACCAAGATCTTTTTACAAATAAACCTGTAAAATTAAATTTAGAGGCCAATACTTTAAGAACCATACTTTCATCTGTGAATAGTTGCTTTGATCCACTTGCATTGACCTTACCTTGTAGAAATAGGGCAAAACTGTTTTTGCATGAGGTGCAGATGGATAGTAGTATCACTTGGGATGACCCTTTAAGTGATGACAGATTGAGAGAGTGGAAAAAGATTTGCAAATTATATAATGCTGGTGTTGAGCCTTCCATTCCCAGGTATATTGGGAATTACACTGGTAATTATGATTTAATGGTCTTTACAGATGCCAGCAAGGATTTCTATGGATGTGTGATTTATTTAAAAAATCTTGATACACATTCCCTTCATTATCTAACTGCCAAAAACAAAGTAGTGGTAACAAAAGGGGTTGGTAGAACCATCCCTGTGTTAGAGCTATTTGCAGTGGCCCATGGAGTGGTTTGTGTGATAGATTTATATTCTCAATTAACAAGGGCATTTTGTCCCATAAATATTAAAAATTTACATATTTTCACTGACTCCATGATTTCCTTAAGCTGGCTGGCAGCTAAAGTTAACAAGACCAGCAAGATAGAGAAAAAGGGTACCATAATTAATAATAAATTAAATAATATTATGAGGCTATGTGAAAGTCATAATGTTATTTTTCATCATATTAAGGGTCCAAATAACCCTGCAGACATGGTAACTAGATGTGTCTCTCACAAAGTGTTACAGAAAACAAATTATTTTAAAGGTCCAACTGAAAATGAATGTGTTGACACTTTCTCATTTGAAGTCCCTTTCAATATTCATTTTAACTTTCAGATTAATAGTATTTCCTCTTATCAGTGGGAACCAGTAATAGCATTAAATAAGTTTTCTTCTATTGGGAAATTTTGCAGGGTGACTCACTATATTAGGAAGTATATATTTACACTAAAATTTAGAGTAAAGTCAAAAAACCCTTCTCTCTTCCCTTCTATGAATATGAGTTGTAATTATAAGGATAGTTGTTCATTGGTTTATAAAGGAGCCCAAAAAATTAACTTTTCAGATACATATGATTATTTATTGAATCCTCTTGCTGTAAAATCAACTAATCTAGCTAATCAATTAAATTTGTTTTTAGATTCTGATGGCTTAATTAGAGTTAAATCTAAATTTGGTAAATTAAAAAGTAATTATAATGAAAAATTTCCTATATTATTGTCCAAAGATTGTCCCTTTACAAACACTCTCATTTTTGAAACTCATATTAAAGCCAAGCATGCAGGAGTCTATAAATTGCTTGCACTTCTTAAAAAGGAGTTTTACATACCATCTGCATATGTCACTGTAAAGAAATGTATTAAAACTTGCCTTGTTTGCAAAAAACTATATGGTAGGACAATAAAAATAAATCAGAATGACTATACAGAATTTAGAATATCTCCTAAGGAGATTCCCTTTAGGGAGGTTGCCTTAGACCATATTGGTCCATTTACTGTAAAAAGTAATGATATTAATGTTAAGGTGTACATACTTATTATAACATGTATGTGGAGTAGGGCTGTAAATTTGTTGTTATGTAAGCATATTGATTCAGAATCCTTCATTAATGCCTTTCAAATGCATGTGTATGAATATGGATATCCTAAAAAGATATTAAGTGATGCTGGATCACCTATAGTTTCATCCTTCAAGGTAATTAAATCATTTTTGAATGATGTAGAGGTAAAGAATTTTTTGAAGGAAAAAGATATTGAAAGTTTGGACTTTTCCACTTATCCACCCCATTCCAGTTTTTTAGGTTCAGTTGTGGAATCTCTTGTAAAACAAGTTAAAAATATGGTGTATAGCAGTATTTCTAAAAATATATTAAAGTATGAGCAATTTCACTTGTTAATAAAAGAAGTGCACATGTTAATTAATAAAAGGCCTTTAGCTTTTAAACCACTTCTAAATGATCAAAATATTGATCCTTCAATACCCTTTGTAATTACCCCTGAATTATTAATTAAAGGGTATGAACCTCCTAATGTGGTAATTGCTCCCATTTGCATACCTCTGAAGCTGATGAGGAAGAGGATCCAGATTGGATCCCAAATAATGAAAAGCAGGATGAAATAAAGCTGTATAAAATGTATAAAAAGTTTCAGAAGGTGAAAAATAAATTACATGTTCTGTATCATACTGAATTTTTAACTAATTTGAGAGAATTAGGTACTAACAAACCAGACAGGTATAGAGCCAAAATGCATATTAAATTAGAGGTTAATGACATTGTTGCCATCAAGCAACAATATACCAAACCATATTTTTTTCCAATGGGGATAGTAACTGACACAAGGGAAAACACTCTTGGAGAGGTAGTAGAGGTATCTGTTAAGAAAGGGAATGGGGAAATAATTAAAAGACATGTAACTAATTTGATTCTCATCAAAAAGGCTAATTGAAAGAATTAAATTTTTTAAATTATTTTTATAAAAAAAAAAAAAAAAAAAAAAAAAAAATTCAATTTCAATTTCATTTAATTTAAAAGCTATCAGGCTGCTGGCTTATAAAAAAAAAAAAAAAAAAAAAAAAAAAAAAAAAAAAAAAAAAAAAAAAAAAAAAAAAAAAAAAAAAAAAAAAAAAAAAAAAAAAAAAATTAAATTTTTTTTTTTTTTTTTTTTTTTTTTTTTTTTTTTTTTTTTTTTAATTTAAATATAATTGTATAAAAATTACATTTCTATATAATTTTTTAATCTAAATATAAATGGGAAGGTGATTAATGACTTGCAATTATTATTGTGATTCTTTTTATAAAATATAAATTACTTAATTGCTTATCATTTATTTTTTCATTTCATTCATTACTTAATTTAAATAATAAATAATTAATTATTTCACGCCTGATGAGCAGCATTTATTTACTTATTATAAATTAGCCCAGCTGCTCCAATTTTAAAAAGAAGAAAAATAAAAAATTGATTCTATGATCAGCTGACCAAATGAGTCGGTCACTGCTACTGCTGTTCCACTAACTGTTACATTTGGATAAAACCTATTACTCCTATATCCGAACTAATTACTGTTACACTCCTGCATCTGAGATATTGATTAAAATTACAAAAGCTATAACTGCTATGTACCTAGATTGTACCTAGAAATTTAAGCTACTAAGCTATACCACCATCAATGCTGTTTGCAGTTTTACTATTTCATATTTAATATTATTTATGTTGGCCACCAATGTATTACTCCTATTATTATTGCTTTGAGATCTTATTGAATGCCCAGAAGACGGCAAGAGTCAAAGCATTTGAACAGAGGCTTACAATTATCTGGATGGAAGAGAGTTAAAAAGGCAAGACAAGATTTAAGGCTACCAATTTATTGGGTAAGTAGATGCAGTTTATCAGGCTGTTAATTTACTTTTGCTTAGATCACTTTATTTATATAAAGTATGCCTTAATAGGCAGAGTTCCTGTTAATTATTAATTAAAATTTATAAATTTAAAGGTTCATAGCCACATTTGGCCTTTGTCACAATATGGAAAGAATCACAATTTTGAGGCAACTTTTTAATCATTTCTAGTAAGTTGTGCATCATATATATAACATCAAATATTTCCAAAAATATAGATTTAGGAAGTTGGTTTTTTGAAAGTACCAACTTTTAAAAGGCTCCCATTTATTTTTTCAGCTGGGAGCTTGTTACTGCTGTGATAGAGCTGGGTTGGCTTGAGGCTGGAAGCATCTTTCAACATTTTTTTATTTATATATTTCTCCTTGAAACTAAAATATAATATAAAATATTCATTAATAGTCATTTAAGCAAAATTAAAAGTAAAGTTTTTCCTTTTTTTTATTGTCTTTATATTTAAATATTTTTTATGCAAAGTAATCAAGATTATTAATTCCTGATAATTTTTTGTATATGAAACCCTCAGTGGGATTTTCAATTATTTTCAATTTATTTCTTGATCTTTTTTTGTATAGATGTAGAGCTTACTGGACATTGGGTCTATACCGGCGACACTGTATTGTCGAATGATTCGAGTCCTGGCGCAGTGTGAAATTTTTCTTTGTCTATATTTTTGCAAAATTTGTCAAGGAGAGCTGTTGTGCACATTTCGGCGTTCTTTGGACTTGTTTAGGTTGCTCTTGTTAATCAGGATACGCCAAACGCAGATATGCGCAGGTAGCCCAGCAGGTGTTCCAACCAACCCTCCTGTCCATTTAAATACAGTACCACCGAGTTTCAAAACGGATACGAGAGGATATGAAGAAAAGTTGGTTCCCGAGTTGGCCATCTTTTTCTGGGAGTGTGGATCGGACTAGTGGGGCATTGAGCTTACCTGTACATTTCTAACGGCGACGCTGTTGACGATGGTTCGATCCTGGGCGCGAGTCGAAATTTATCTTAGTCTATTATTGCAAATTTGCGCAACAAGCATGCCGTGCCATTTCGGCGCTTTCCTTGACTTATGGTTGGTTCATGCTCCTGTAATCCCAGTGAGCACCCCAGCAAATATCGTTTAGCCACAGCAAGGTGTTCCAACCACCCTCCTGTCCCGATTTAAATAAAGTACCTGAGTTTCAGGCAGTGATATCGGAGCAGTAAATTAAGAAACTGTTCCGATTTGCCTTCTTTTTTTCTGGAAAGGGATCGGATAGTGGGTAGAGCTTCCTGTAACATTGTCTAACAGGCGACGCTGTTGTCGATGGTTCGAGTCCTGGCGGCGAGTGAATTTTTTCTTCGGTCTTATATTGCAAATTGTTCGCAACAAGCCAATGTTGTGCCCATTTCGGCGTATCTTGACTTTGGTTGGATACTCCTGTAACCCAGGAACCACCCATGCAGAAAGTCATGTAAGGCTCCAAGCAGGTGTTCCATCACCCATCTTGTCGTTTTAAACATAGTAACTCAAGTTTCAAAGGCAGTGATATCGAAGCAGGAAGATTAGAAACGTTCTGCAATGCCATTCTTTTTCTGGGAAGCGTGGTACGGAACTACGTGGTAGAAGCTTCCTGTACATTGTCCTAACGGCCGACGCTGTTTGTCGATGGTTCGAATCCTGGCGCGAGTGAATATTTTCTTTCGCTTATTAATGCAAATTTGCCGCAACAAGCATGTTGTGCCCATTTCGGCGTTCCTTGACTTTGGTTGGTTGTTCTGTACCCAGGAACACCCATGCAGAATGCCAGGTAGCCCCAGCAGGTGTTCCAACCACCCTCCTGTCGATTTAAATAAGTACTAAGTTTAAAAGCAGTGATATCGAAGCATTAGATTAGAAATCTGTTTCGAGATATTAAATTAAATATTAAATTTCATTTTTAAAAAAAAAAAAATTATAACAATCCAGAGAATCTATAAAAACTATTTTCTAAATTGTTAAAATTCGTGACATCACCTTATTAGCATTATGCTATCCTTATTATGCTTATTAGCATTTGAAATTGTGCTTTTCCACGTGGTATGGCTTGAGAGGTATGACGTATGATTTATCTATGACATTGAGGATATTTATTGGCTATTTCAAAAAGATTTCCCGCCTCTCCTCCCTGAAGATGTTCTAATTTTTATGAACTGCAATTTATATATATTATATATATATATAATATTTATATAATATATATATATATATAGTATATAGTATATACTATATATATATATATATATATATATTATATATATTATATATATTATTATTATATTTATATATATATATATATTATATATTAATATATATATTTATTGATTGGGACGATTAATCGTCATCGTCATCGCCATCGTCATCGTCATCGTCATCATTGTTTTTTTAAATCGTCAATCGTCATTCGTCATCGGCAAATTTCGCCGATTATTTTGCCGATTAATTGAAGAAATATTAACGAATTTTGAATAATATTAAACTCAATAATAATATTAATAATAATAATAATAATGAATATTAATAATAATAATCAATAATAATATAATAATAATAATTATAATAATATAATAATAATAATAATATTTCTTATATATATTATTATATATATATTATATATATATATATAATATATAATATATATATATATATATATTATATATATTTATTATATTATATTTTTATATATATATATATATATATATATATATATATTATATAATATATATATATATATATATATATATACGCAGTGGCGGTACCTTGAAGATTACACCTTGGGTAGGAAAAGTTATGATATATATATACTATATATACTATATAATATATATAATACTTATATAATATATATATATATATTATATAATATATATATATAATATATATACAATGATATATGATATTATATTATATATATATATATATATATAACGAAAACACTTTAACTGCAATACGTCCTTATTTATTTGAAGGAAAAATTTAATTTTTCACGATCCTTTTGAATAAAGCTATGTTTATTTATGTGTATTATATGCATAAGATTGACTCAAAGCCTGACATAGGCCTACCAAGAATTTTTAAATAATTATTTTAATTATATAAAGGTAAAAACACTTAATTAATAAAAATGTTACATATAATTAAAATTCAATAAAGCACAACACCTTCACTGCCTCTATTCCAAAACTTAACACAGCAAATATATGGTGAACATTTCTTTTCACTCTGTCCACCATAAGTGAAAATATCGTACATAGATAGATAGATAGATAGATAAGCTAGTTTTGATCAATAGATAGATAGTAGATAGATAGATAGATAGATAGATAGATAGAGAGAGAGAGAGAGAGAGAGGAGAGAGAGAGAGAGTATGAGATAAGAGAAGAGAGATGAGAGAGAGAGAGAAGAGAGAGAGAGAGAGAGAGAGAGATAGAGAGAGAGAGAGAGAGAGAGAGAGAGAGAGAGATATTCAAAATCTTTTTTTCAAATTATTTCGTACGATTTCACTGGGTGAACGAAAGTTTCGTACTCGCGAAAATTTGCGTATTTTTTTCGCTCGAACCAAGGTATGACGCTTGGCTTTTTCCAATATATTTTATATGAAATATGAAGATCTACCCGTACGCCCGTAGCTTTGACATTTATTCTTGGGAACAGAGTAGGAAGGAAAATTTCCCAAATGAATTTAATTATTATATTTGTTATTACTAAGTAGTTGATTTTTTAAATTTATTTTATAAAATCAGTTTCTTTTTTACACTTTCATATAAATTCTAATAATTTATTTACTTTACCATTTAAATTATTTTATTAAAAAGACTAAAAAATATTGGGTAGGAGCCTACCTACCCTGCCTACCCTAATGTATAAACGCCCCTGATTTATATACCCATTTTGCCTTTATGGTATGTATGACAATTCCAGTGCCTAATAGTTCGCCTTTTCTGTTATGCGTTCATATCCACACTCCTCCTCCAGGCAACATATCATATACACATACTTAATATCCACACCCTCTTCTAGACAACATCTTACAGACATCCCTATCCTTATATCCATACGTGTAGGGAGAAAAAATTTCCCCACATCGTATGTCTTGCGTGTCGTAGAAGGCGAGACTAAGGGGACGGTGGTATTAGGTTGGCTGCCTACTACCACTTATCTTTGGCCAGGAATGCTAATGCATCCTCCGGAGAAGGTCCGTGATCCGCAGTAGGACCTTCTTCCTTCGCTAAAATATATGAATCGCGTATCTGTATATGAAATGTCAGAGGAATAAAAGTTGAGGGAGATGAAGGAGAGAGGTGATGGATGTATTTAGAAAGGGTAAATTTGATTTGCTCGCTGTGACTGAAAAAAAGAATGAAAGAAAACGGTGAAAATGAGTGGTGTGGTGTGAAATGTGTTTGTGTTGCGTGGAAAGAATGAAGAGGGGGAATAGAAGATTTGCAATTCTGATGAGTGAGTTGTGGTAGAGAGCTATGGTAGAATTTGTGTGTGTGAGTACTAGAAGTCAAAAGGTTAAATTTAAGTTTGAAAAGGTCAAAATTTGTGTGGTTGCGACATATGATCCATCTGAGGGTAATGTTGAAAAGAGTACGATTTTCTGGGAAAATCTGAATGATGATGTTTTGGATGGGGGAATAGGAGATTCAGTTCATTTGCCACATATCTGCCCATTCAAGGATTTTTTTTTTTACAGTTGTCACCAACCACTCACGGGCAGAGCCTATTCAAGGAGGGGGTGTAGTAAACTCTCGAAGTTCACCCTCTAGCGCAAATTGCGCATATGAACACAAACGCAGGCTTTAAAGTGAGGAGATTAAATTTAACAGTAGGAAATACAGAAGATTGGAAGAGGAATTCCACAACAGAGGTTGTGTCGGGAAAGAGAGATAGTTTTCACCACATTTCTGTTTGGTTTGGTTTGTTTTTTTTTACTTGTTTATTGGTTTATGCATATCTTCGCGGTGTTATGTTATTGTTATATGTCGAAACAATACTACTCGGTTTTGATGTGTGGCGGCGAATGACAGGGCGATCTTTTGTCTCGTAGTTGTCGCGTGTTAGTTTGTTCTGTCGTTTCAAAAGGTGTGTTTGACGCGAGTTGAATAGTTCGCTCGCACACTTTGCTCTGTCGCTGTGTGGTTACGGCTTATAGAGAGGTAGGTTTGGATAGATGCCAGAGTGTCGAGTTGGCCGTCGCGAAGGTATAGTATTGGGTCAGTGGGTTGGTGTCTTCTTGGATAAGTGGTGATTTGCAGTGTCTTAGAGACTGTTTCTGTCTGTTTGTACTCGACGTGTCTGCGCAAAGTTCCGGGT
>JABUQX010047354.1:0-10000 GCA_015478945.1 Trachelipus rathkii | reverse complement strand
TTGTTCAGGCACCTTTTCTGTCAATAAAATTTTCCCAAAAAAAATTTTTCTGAAGAAATTTATACCCATGGGGATATGATCCGACTAAACGTTTCTGCACTAATTTGTAACTGTTCAGCACGTCCTCTGGCAATAAATTTTTCACATTAAAAATATTTTGAAAAAATTTACCTACTCCAGCTCGGCTCTGGCTCGACTCCGGTTTCCACTCCGAGACGTCGGTCTTTGGCTTTCCGATTCCGCTAAGGTTTCTGTACTAATTTGAAAATTGTTCAGCATGTCTTCTTCCATTAAATTTTCACCTAAAAAATATTTTTTTGAAAAATTAAAAATCCTTAATCGGATCCGGATCCGGATCCGACTTCGACTTCGCTCCGGATCCGACTAGGGTTTCTGCACTATTTGAAAATTGCTAAGCACGTTCTCCTGGAATAAATTTTTTTACCTAAAAAAAATATTTTTCGAAAAAATTATACTCTGGCTCCGGATCCGGCTCTAGATCCGACTTCGGCTCCGATTCCGACTAAATGTTTCTACACTATTGGAAAATTGTTCGACACGTCTTCTGGCGATAAATTTTTCCAGCTGAAAATAAATATTTCCGAAAAAACTATTCATATCCAGGATCCGGCTCCGGGATACGCTTCGGCTCCGGATCCGACTAATGTTTCTACAACTATTTGAAAATTGTTTAGCACGTTTTCTGGAGATAAATTTTTCACCTAAAAAATATTTTTGAAGAAAAATGGCGAAATAAATGCGCTAAAAATGCAACTGGCTACCGACTTCGCTTCGGCTCCGGCATCCGACTACAGATTCTGCACTAATTGAAAATTGTTCGCACGTTTCTTCTGACATAATTTTTCACTAAAAAAACATTTTCCCGAAATAATAGTCATACCCAGGATCCGGCTTGCCGATAATGGTTTCCGGATTACGACTTCGCTTCGCATCCAACATAGAATAGTTCTACGACTAAGTTGAAATTGTTCAGCAGGTCTTTCTTGACATAATTATTCACTTAAAAAAAAATTATTTTCCCGAAGAAAATTCATACCAGGATCCGGATCCGGCTTCCGACTTCGGCTTCAGCTTCGGATCTGACTAATTTTTCTGCACTATTTGAAAATGTTCAGCAAGTACTTTCTGACAATAAATTTTTCACCAAAAAAAATATTTCCCCGAAAAAAATTTCATACCCAGGATCGGCTCCCGGATACGGCTCCGGAAATGACTTCGGCCTTCGGCTCCGATCTGATTAATGTTTCTACACTATTTCTGAACATTGCTCAGCACGTTTTCTTGAAATAAAATTTTCACCTAAAAAATTATTTTTCTGAGAAAAATTCATACCCAGGATCCGGATTCGGATCCGGAACCGGCACCGGTGCTGGCTCCGTCTCCGGGATCCGGCTAAGGGTTTCTGCACTATTTTGAAAATTGTTCGACACGTCTTCTGACAATAAATTTTTTCACCAAAAAAAATATTTCCCGAAAAAAATTAATACCCAGGATCGGCTCCGGATCCGGTTATGACTTCGGCTTCTGCTCCGGATCCGACTAGGTTTCTGCACTATTTGATAACTGTTCAGCACGTCCTCTGGCGGCAATATATTTTTCGCCTAAAAAAATATTTTTTGAAAAAATTTCCATACTCCGGCTCCGGCTCCGCTCCCGGCTCCACACCGGCTCTGGTTCGACTTTCGCTCGGATCTCGGCTTCCAGATCCGACCTAAGGAAATCTGCCACCCTAATTTGAAAATTGTTTCAGTACGTTTTCTGGCAATAAATTTTCATCTAATCTAAAAAATTATTTCTTGAAAAAATTTATACCCAGATCTGGTCCGGCACAAGGCACCGCACCAGCTCCGCTCCGGCTTGCGTCCTGTTCCGCTGCGGCTCCGGCCTCCGGCTTCAACTCCATTTATTTGACTGTGTAAAATCCGAAGAATGGGTGGGAGGTTGAGAATATGAAAAAAAAATAGATTTTCTATAATTATAAATAAAATTTTTTTTAAATCTAAACCAACACTGGAATTAATGCAATTTTGACTGGAATTGGAATTTTTTAGTTCGACACCTCTCTAAATAAAATTCTGTATCCAAAGTCAATTTTGAACTTTTAAAAAGAAAATAATTACACCATGTTCTTCAGCATGGAATTTTTTACTAATAATCTAGGTAATAAACAAAAGTGAAAACTTTTGATTTTGACTTCAAAAAGTAGGGGGTCCGAGGATAAAGTCTCCCCTTAAACTGAATAAAATTTAATAAAGTACCAAAAAACGTACAAAATATTTCATGCTATCATTCCTTAACTTGACCATATATATATATATATATATATATATATATATATAAATTTATAAATATATAATATATATTTATCGTGTGTTATGTATATATCTAAATATATATATATATATAATATTATATATAATATATATATATATAAATAATAAGGTAACGATGCTTTCGTTCTAATCAGGGTCGTCCGAAAAAAAACGTTCTTGGTTTTTTAGAGAAAAAACGATACGAGATGGATAAAAGCAATTATATATATATAATATATATATATTATCTATATATTACTAATAATATATATATATATATTATATATATATTATATATATATATATTATATATATATATAATATCTATAATATATTATATATATATATATATATATACTATATATATATATATATATATATATATATATGGTCAGCATCCCGAAAAGGCCAGGCATGTAACTAAAAAACTATAAAAGACACAAATATATTTTTTAAAACGGAAAAATAATTAAAAAATTTATTAATCAGGAGACATTTTTACCCCGGAAATTAAAAAAGAAATAAAAAAAATACGCTTTTTTAAAAAATTCAAAATTGTTATAAAAATGTTGAAAATTCTGTAGTTTTTTTTGATAATCAAGATGCGGCTTTACTCCCGAGTGAGACCGGAAAGAAATGTCAAATGTTGAATTTTTTTTTTTTTTTAACACTAACGAATACCCCCGGGTAAACCGCAAAGAACGATGGATAGATTCGGGGTTTCTCGGCCTACCGGGGGACGACGGGGGAATTTTTTTTTTTACACTCACGTCGGCTCGAACCCCTTAAAAAGGATATAAAAAGAAAAAATAATATTTTCTCCAATTATATTATAAAGCGGTATTTGGCAACTTTTTCTCTCGAGACAATGCAGCTTTCAAGGTCTTTCAAGGTCAATCAGAGCCTGCACTGAAGATTTTTACTAATATTAATATGGAGTTATTAATAAATATTAGAATAATTAAAATTTTTTTTTAAGTTTCCTTGATGAAATTACTTCCTGAAATCAAAAATGTTATTTATTTTCCTGTAGATGTTATAGTTTTCTAGTTACATGCCTGAACTTTTCGGGATGCTGGCCTATATATATATATATATATATATATATATATATATATATATATATATATATATATATATATATATATATATATATATATATATATATATATATATATATATATATATATTATATATATATATATTATATATATATATATATGATATAATATATATATTATCCCGGAGATTTAGGGAATTGAATAGAATTTAGATAGATGTAATGATTTAACAGTATCAGAGTACTTCTAAAAGCTCTGTCTCCGGCTCCGTCTCCTGCTCCGGTTCCGGCTCCAGCTCAAACCGATGCTTCTAGAATAATAATTTTCAAAAAAGTAAGTTCTAATGTTTTAGTGGCTATTTAATTATGTCCAGTAGTGAATTGCCAAAATTATGCAAAAACATTAGTGCTGCCTGATCATAAGAAATTAGGCTTACAGTTCGCTTTCCTGGTTAATCAGCAGCAAAGGGTGAACACTGATTTCGTTTTTCCTGAAGAAGTTTTACACAGGTTCTCCGTCAAGCTCCTCCTCACAACTGGTTACATCATATTTATATATTTTTGATGTTTTTCATTGGATTTTCTTTTCATCGTCCTCGAAATTGTGCGAATTTAACACCTGTCTAGTGTTTACTAAAATTAATTTTTCCATAAATATAATGTGGTTGTCATCCGAAAATATTAAAACTGAAATTATGTATATTATTCAATTGAAATTCTGAAAACTAGGAGTACAATATATTTTAGATTTAAGGGCTCTTGTTGATTATCAGCATCCAGTTAAGCTTAAGCCGATTTTATTCTAAAATCTACTAAATCGAACACAATGAACAGTAGCGCTCATTGCGTTAAAAGATTGAACTATTTTTTCTAATTAGTTAGTTAGTTATTTATTGAAAATAATGGAAGTGAAATAAATTACTAATATAAGTTTAGTTAAAAGGAATGTGAAGTAAATTAATAACCAGTTTAGTGAGGTTAAATTACTAATTATAAGTTTGGTTAAGTGAGAATTAATGTTTATATAAATAAATAATTATAGGAATTTGTTTTTTTAATATTTTTAAAGGTGCGAAGCTCAATTATTACAAAAATTTTATCAGCGACAAAAGTGTGAAATTTTTTGTTTATATATATATTATAATATATATATTATATTTAATATATAATATATATATAATATATATATATACTATATATATATATATATTATTATATTATATATATATATATATATAATATATATATATATATAATATAATATATATATATATATATATATATATATATATATATATATATCTCGAAAAGTATGACACTTAACAGAAAAACCAATTACATATTTGGATTCAGCGTATAAAGCTTATTACCAAGAAAAATGTGAAAAAAAATATCGAAAAGTACGACCTTACAGAACAAAAATTAATATTGGAATCAGCGTCTAAAAGGCTTTATTATATTAGTCCGTTTTATGACGTAAAACTAACGAAACACCCTAGAGCCCCCTAAAAATTGAAGTTCAAGGAAACATATATTTCTAATAGGGGGCTCGAGCCGATGGGTACAGAGGGGGGACGAAGTCCCCCCGTCGTCCACCTAGAGGCCGAGAGACCCCTGACTCTGATATACCTATGCGGTCTACCCTAGGGTGTTCGTTAGTTTTTAATCATAAAACGACTTTTCTATATAAGCTTATAGCTGATTCCAATATGTAATTTGTTTTGGTCTGTAAGTGTTGTACTTTCGATTTTTTTTTTACATTCTGGTAAATAAGCTTTATACACTGATTCCATATGTAATTTGGGTTTTTCTGTAAGTGTAATACTTTTCGAGATAATTCTACTGATCACGTTCTGTAATGAATGCCTTAGATGCCTTATAATATATAAATAATATATATATATATATATATATATATATATATAATATATTATATTTTTTTATAATATATATATAAATATATAAATATATATAATATTATATTATAATTATATATATATATTATATATATATATATATATATTATATATTATTATATAGGTGATATTTGGTTTAGAGCGACAACTATCATCGATCAATCTCAAAAACATACAATAGTTCAGTGAAAAGGAATACATTGTTGGGTGGAATCCTGGCAAAATTTTAGGGCGAAAATGTAAAAAAAAAAAAAAAAAAAAAAAAAAAAAAAAAAAAAAAAAAAATTAAAAAATCATATCTCAAAAACTACAATAGCTACAGCGAAAAGGAATACATTTTTGGAAAACCTAGAAAAAATTTAGTTAGGAAAATGTAAAAAAATAAAATTATTAATAAATAAATAAAATAAATTATTGGCTAATTTTTTTTTTTAGGAGCAGGGGACATAATATATATATATATATAATATTATTTGTTAAAGGTATTTAACGGCAATGTAGGGGGCTTCGAGACGAACGGGGAACACAGGGGGGGACGTTTCCATACCCCGTAAGGGGAGGGCGGAGGAACCCCGCGACAAAACCACAAATACCAAAAGAAGCGGGGGTTTCCGGAGACCTCCCCGGGAGGGGGGAATTTGGTCTACCCCCGAATTCGCCCGGAGGGCGGGGGAACCCGCGACCCCTGGCAACGGGGCGGTATTACCCTTGGGGTTTTTTTTAGGAAAAGAAAAAAAAGCAAAATTAATAGAAAGTCTTTTATTTTAACGAGTACCAATAAAAGTCTCTATAGGCTCTCTAATCATATTACTATAATTATTAGCAATAATATTTTTTATTTTATTTTTTTTTACATTTTCCTATGTAACATTTTTAAAGGGATGCCCAAAAATGTATTCTTTTTCGCTGTAGCTATTGTAGTTTTTGAATATATTTTTTTTCTTTTTTTTTTCTTTTTTTTTTTTTTTTAACATTTTTTGCCTAAAATTGGACCAGCATTCAAGCAATGTATTCCTTTTCCCTGTGGCTATTGTAGTTTTTGAGATATATGGATTGATGATAGTTGTCGCTCTAAACCAATTATCACCATATATATATTTATAATATATTATATATATATATATATATATATATATATATATATATATATATATATATATATATATATATATATATATATATATATTATATAGTAATATATTAAATATTATATATGAATATATATAAATTATATATATATATATATATATATATATATATTATTATATATTATATATAACTTGCTTCTTAATATTGTAATTTATTTTCTTGTGAACTGTGAAGCTCTATTATTGCTAAAAGTGTTCTTTCCAATTGTTTATACTTTAATTTCCATACGAGGAATTGGGTTAATAATAGTAATACCGTTATATTAAGGAAATAAAAATAAGGCAAAATTCTTATAAAAAAACAAAAATGTTCGGATCCATGCAATCGATATGTAATAATGGAAGTGGATGCGGATAAACAGAATTCTGAAACTAGGAGTACAATATATTTTAGAATTTAAGTTTATTTATCAAAAAAACTTAACATGGTTACTACAATCTTTAAATAAAATATTCAAGCAATTAATACTCGTAGAATAAAATCTTCATTAAGTTTTGAAAATTAAAGAAAAGAGTAGAAATTATTAAATACAGATCTAGAATATATTTTGGAAAACCTCATTGAGGTTTAAAGGCTATTTGTTTTGCTGACATCGTAAATAATAAAAAATTCTAAAAAACTTCCGACCACAGTCCTAAATCCATATTTCCTGATATTAACCTCAGAAGAATTTTTTTTTTTTTTTTAACAGATTTCCCACCACTCACGGGCAGTGCCCTAATCAAGGAGGGGTATTATTATTAATAATATCATTATCACTACCATCATTATTATCACCAATTAATATTTTCATTATTATTCTAGGCCTATCTAATCACTTGTTCATCCCTATTACTTCATGTATATTAAATAGCAAATTTTCGGCCGGTTTTACCTTCTTTTATTGCATAATATATTATGTTTTTAAAGTCATTCCTAGAAATGTTAGTAAATGGTTTTCAACATTTTATCAAATAAAGTAAAGATAACTTCTCATCTTTTAAAAATGTAGCCATTATTCTTGCGTCTCCAACCAGCAACATTTTGCATCATTATCTTCCCACTCTCTTCAGATTTATCATTTTTTATAACCTTTCTTAAACTGGTTTTCAGGTTCATTCTTAGGAAAAATTGTCCATTTAAATCATAAACAAAGATGCAAGTCGTTAAATATTTAACATATTCCACTGAAATTAATTTGAATTACAAGTTTTCAAATCTTTTTTATTATCTAAAAAGATACAAAAAAGAAAATGTAGTTGAAACCCATTTGTTACTTCTCCAACTCAGATTGTAATTATGAAAATAATTTAATTTAAATTTTTAAAAAAATATTAAAATCTTGAATCGTAAATCAAAAAAAAATTTCTTTATTGGTTGTTTTTACTGCAAACTCTTGACTAACAAACATTCTTGAATAATTATTATATGTAAATATTATATGTAAAGTCGTTTTATGACGTAAAACTAACGAACACCCTAGAGCCCCCTAAAAATTGAAGTTCAAGAAACATATATTTCTATTAGGGGGCTCGAGCCGATGGGGGAACAGAGGGGGGGACGAAGTCCCCCCCCGTCGTCCACCTAGAGGCCGAGAGACCCCCGACTCTCTCCTGATATCTATGCGGTCTAACCTAGGGTGTTCGTTAGTTTTAAATCATAAACGACTTTTCAATATAATAAGCTTTATACGCTGATTCCAAATATGTAATTTGTTTTTCTGTAAGTGTTGTACTTTTCGATTTTTTTTTACATTCTGGTAATAAGCTTTATACACTGATTCCAAATATGTAATTGGTTTTTCTGCAAAGGGTCATACTTTTTCGAGATAATTCCTACTGATCACAGTTCTGTATATTTGATGCCTTAATCTTATAATATATTAAAAATTATATATATATATATATATATATATATATATATATATAATATATATATATATATTATATATATATAAAAATAAATATTATATATTATATATATATATATATAAGTGATATTGGTTAGAGCGACACTATCTGATCCATATCTCAAACTACAGATAAGTTACAGGCACAGGAATACATTGTTGGAATCCTGGCAAAATTTAATTGCGAAAAATGTAAAAAAAAAAAAAAAAAAAAAAAAAAAAAAAAAAAAAAAAAATAAAAAAAAAAAAAAAAAAAAAAAAAAAAAAAAAAAATAATATCTAAAAAACACAATAGCTACAGCGAAAAGGAATACATTTTTGGAATCCTTGTAAAATTTTAGTTAGGAAAATGTAAAAAATAAATAAAATAAATAAATAAAATAAATAAAATATTGGCTATTTTTTTTTTTAGGAGCAGGGGACATAATATATATATTATTATTTTTGTAAAGGTATTACACGGCAATGTAGGGGGCTCGAGCCGACGGGGAACACAGGGGGGACGTTTTCCATACCCCGTAGGGGAGGGGCGGAGGAACCCCCGCGACACCCAAATACCAAAGAGCGGGGGTTCCGGAGACCCTCCCCGGAGGGGGGGAATTAGTCCTACCCCGTAGTTCCCCGGAAGGCCGAGAGACCCGACTCCTGCCATCGGTGGGTATACCTTGGGGTATTTTTTAGTAAAAAGAAAAAAAAGCAAAATTTAATAGAAAGTATTTATTTTAACGAGTAACCAATAAAAGGTCTCTAAATAGGCTCTCTAATCATATTACTATAATTATTAGCAATAATATTTTTTTTTTTTATTTTTTTTTTTTTTACATTTTCCTATCTAAAATTTTACCAGGATTCCAAAAATGTATTCTTTTTCGCTGTAGCTATTGTAGTTTTTGAGATATATTTTTTTTTCTTTTTTTTTTTTTTTTTTTTTTTACATTTCCGCCCTAAAATTGGACAGCATTCCAGCAATGTATTCCTTTTCCCTGTGGCTATTGTATTTTTGAAATATGATTGTGATAGTTTGTCGCTCTAAACAATTATCACCAATATAATATATATATATATATATATATATATATATATATTTATATATATATATATTATATTTATTTATATAATAATATATATATATATATATATATATATATATATATATATATATATATATATATATATATATATATATATATATATATATATATATATATATATATATATATATATATCTTTCTTTTTAATATTGTAATTTTTTTTTTTGTGTCTGTGAAGCTCTATTATTGCTAAAAGTGTTCTTTCCAATTTTTTATACTTTTATTTCATACGAGAATTTGTTAATAATTAATAGTAATACCGTTATATTAAGGAAATAAAAATAAGGCAAAATTCTTATAAAAAACAAAAATGTTCGGATCCATGCAATCGATATAACCATCAGTGTGCATATAAAGATCATCTGACGGGAACTAAGTATTTTAAATCTATTTAAATATAAATTTGTATATATGTTTTATAACACTAATCTTTAATAAATATTCAAAACAATTATACCTCGTAGAATAAAATAGCCATTAATTTGAAAATTAAGAAAAAGAGTAGAAATTTTAAATACAGTATGCTAGAAATATATTTTGGAACCTCATTGAGGTTAAAAGGC
>JABUQX010047353.1:0-37465 GCA_015478945.1 Trachelipus rathkii | reverse complement strand
CGAAACGTCACTATAATATAGTGTCGCCTTACGGGAATCGGAAAAGTCGCTGAACGCTTTCAAATACCATTTACGTATGCTAAAACTATTGTTAAACCGATTATGACGTCATATAGTGACGCCTGATCGGGAATTGATATAAGTCGAAGGTGTAAGTCCTAATTCCGAAAAATAATTTTTGAAAATTTTTTGTTAATTATTTTCTTTCGGATTTTTTAGATTTTCTCCCTTTGACCTTTGAATTACATCAGTTCTCCATGAATCTTCACTATATCGGGTCAAATTGTTAAATTTTAGACTTTTAGGAAATATCTTTAATGACTCGTGTATCAAGATTGAATTTCTTTTATCGATGAGTCATTATGTCTCCACAATTGACTATGTTAAGATTTTGTATTCACCTTTATTTAACTCTTAGGGTAAATAAAAAGATTAAACAAAATTATTATAATATAATATATAACATTTAATATTATTTTGAAACAAAAATAATAAATCCATAAATTTAATTAACTATAACTTTTCTCAAACCAGGATCGGTTTAACGATCCTTTCTATAGGCTTCCAACAGTACGGACACGTTGTGAGGACGGAAGCGCAGGAAGAGCATGTTATCATGTGCTCACATGTTAAAAATATGACTTCAACATCTTTATCCTTGCAAAATTTGCAAAGTATTTTTTCATAAATATCATTAAGATCATCGTAGGTTTGTGTTCCTTGAGATCGCGAATTTTGGAAAAATGGTTCACCTGATAAATATGATATGACGATCGCTTATAATAAGTGGTGTTGATGATGATATGATATGACGATGTTTGATACGCAGCCAGCCTTACACCTTGTGGGATATAATGAAATCGTCAATATTCGGTAAATTATTCGTTGTTGGTTTTGAGGCTGCCAACACACGATTTTCATTATTATCGTTTTCGATATTGTAGTTGCTGCTAGTGGGAATTGCATTTATACCCCGGTCTTGTAATTTTTTTTGGCTGACACCCTCGATGGTCTCCAGTTTTGTTTCATTAGTTGTGATCGATTCAGACGCATCATCATCAGTGTTATCAGGATGAATTGCGCACTGGTCATTTTCTGCCATCGCCATCAAATGTATGAATAGTTGCGGACTAACATTTAAGGCGTTGAAAATTTCAGGATAACATGGGCAACCCTTCGCTCTTCGCTTACGAACCAGCTTATCGCTTTCGGGCCCACGTTTGATTTTTTTTAAAACAAGAGTTTCGGTCATCGTGTTTTCCTTGACTTTGGGATATGATCAATATTTGGAAACAGCGAACAGTCTATCTTCTTCGAGCGAAAATTCGGTCAGTGGGAGTATGTACTCGCAACTACATCTAAATCGGAGGTATTCAAGCACCAGTGTCTCAGCGTGAGTGACACGTGTTTTATATTAAAAAATAAAATAAAAAATAATTGTTGTTAAATTTTCAATTTTAAATCTTTTTATATACGTTTGAATTTTTTTCAATCTATTAATACCTATTGCATTAGTCATATAAACAGCTCCCCCCCAATTACAAATGTTTTCCAATAATTGGCATTTTAGGATACTCGGTTAGAGATTCAAACACCAGTTGGTTAAAAGCAGTGTTTTTTAGCAAACGCCCTAGGTGAAGACCAAATTTGGGAGAATTCCTCGATGCAGCTTTTGTTTAATTTCGAGCATGCTTTATAACTTGATTTCTCTTAGTTATGTCATCATTTTGGATCGTAGAAACGTCAATATAGTTAGAATAATAAAAATTGAAGAAAGAATATTTTTTATTATAAAATATAATCTTTAAGATTAAATATACCTAACCTCGAAGATACGTCAATGAAATAAATTGAAACATGAAAAAATAAAATCGTTAAAATAGGTTATAGAAATTTAAATTTATTTGAAGAACTGTAATAAGATACAATATAAAAAAATATATATATCAATAATTCTTAAACAAAACACCTACAATGTTTTTCATTGAATGAACGATTTGAAGGCGTACTTTATGGCCTCTTTACAGTAAGGACATAACGTGTGTGCGAGTGCGCAAGAAGAGCACGTTACCATGTGGGCGCAAGGTAAAAAGGTAATTTCCCTTTCATTTTTTAAACAAACTATGCAAAGCATGTTTCTCGGAAAACTCTGGGTTTCCGTCGACGAGGCAATGTTCACTTCAGAGACGGGCGTAGCTACTTCAGTAACCAGTTGTATGGGATCATCGACATTAGGTAGATTGCTATGATTTGCGGGTATCGATGCAGAATTTCCAATAGCGTTTTCAATAATGCGTGTCTCGATCGCATTCCGTTCAATATACGAATCTAAGGACGACGACGACGACGACGAACGACGACGAACGACCGACGACACGATCGACACGACGACGACTGACGAACGGCAACGACCCTCGGCGTCGCATCGACCGGTAGGGATCAGCTTGCGTCATTGGATTGACACAGGCTCGACGACGAAACGACGCAAAAACTCGCGAACCATAAGATCATTGCCATAACGCAACACGAGGTTGGTGCTGCCGCTTCAATTTCAGCTGCTGGTGCTTCTTCTTCCGCTGTTGCCGCTTCAGCTTCAGCTGTTGCCGCTTCAGCTTCCGCTGCTGCCGCTTCAGCTTCCGCTGCTGCCGCTTCAGCTTCCGCTGCTGCCGTTACCGCTATTGCTTCCGCTGCCGTATTCGACAACGACACGTCCCTCCAATTCGCGCGAGAAGCGGTATCCTTCCTTCGAGCCCCACTCGAGAATTTGGTGCCTTTAAAAAACGTAACAAACAGGCAGTCGGGCGACCATTCAGCGTGTTGCTCCCACGGATCCTCATTCGCCTCCCAGTTTTTAAGTCCGAGGCCGCAATAGAAACATTTCACGTGATCGCTGAGTTTGTAATAATAAAATCCCGCTTCCGCCAATTTTTCCGGAGTCTGCTTAACCCTATTAGGCCATCCTCTGAAGGACTCTAAACGTTTTTCTGGCCTCGCGAATTGCTCGGCTGAGGGTCCAAAAAAAGGATGAATGCCGAGACTCTCCATCGAAATATTTTCATTCGAAGAATTAGTTAAAATGTTCAAACAGTCGTAATTTTTTGGCGATTCGCTCGCCGCAGCCCTTCTCCCTAAACCTCTCCTTTCGGTGCCATTGATTGATGCGCTACTGCTGGTATGCGCCGAAACCCGATTTCTTCCCCCTATCGGAACATTTTGGGTTTCTTTTCCTCGAGCGAATCTACAATGGGGACTTTTGCTTAAATGTTCTCTTTTCGGAGTATCTCCTAGTGCCCATTG
The DNA here is from genome assembly GCA_015478945.1 of Trachelipus rathkii. Taxonomy (NCBI): domain Eukaryota; kingdom Metazoa; phylum Arthropoda; class Malacostraca; order Isopoda; family Trachelipodidae; genus Trachelipus; species Trachelipus rathkii. Next base: position 34,168 of record JABUQX010047353.1, on the reverse strand, counting down.
ACTGACAATATGATTGCAAAATGCGCAAGCGCAGTGGTCTTCATTTCGCAAGTAAAAAAATCCCTCTTTCGCCAGTTCTTCGGGAGAAATGAAAGATACGGGCCAATCTACAAAGGTAAATAGTCTTTCTTCTTCGAACAAAAAATCGGACTGCGGCCATGTAAAAGTTTTAGACCGCCGAGGTCGGCTATCGTCAACCCGCGTCATCTGAAAGGAAATTTATAATCTCTTCGGATGTAGATACTGTCTAGACGACGGGTTTGCAGACACTAGTGCCCTAGGGCGTTCGACGCGCCGTTTATATAAGCGGCTCCCAATTTAAAGAAATGAATAGGAAATTCACTTTCTTATACTTTTAAATTCCACTATATTTTAAAGTATTTTTTAAATTTATTATTATACCTAATGGATTAATCGTGTATCCCCTCTCGAAACAATGATAAAAACGCATTTACTTTTAAAAATGTTTTTAAAAATAGACGATTTTTGACAATCGGCTCCAACTACGATGAAACTTTATTTCGCTACAAATACACATTAAAAATTTAGTAATTTGCAAAGTGCGAAATGCGTGATTTTCGTCAACGATAATTTAATAAAAATGTAATAAAAATATAATTTTTTTCTAATTGTTTTATTTATTTTTTTATATTTTTTTAAATTCTACTCCAAAATGAAAACAATTTATTGACATTTCATCTGTTCCGATGTTGTATTTGTCTTAAATTCGGTCTAAATACCCGAACACGAAATTTTTTTCAGGAATATCTTAAAGTTGTGTCTTCATTGGGACTTGATAAAACGTTACTATATCATAATAAAATTGAAGAAAGAATTTCTTTTTGGGGTAAAATAATATTAAAGAATTTATGTTGCCTCGAAGATTCATTAATAACCAAATTGAAACAGGAGAAATAAAAAGGGTAATAAAGGCTATAAAATGTAATTATTTCAAAGATTATTTTTGTACACCAACAAAGGTTTAAATGAAATGATCGGCTTGAAGGCGTACTTTATAACCCTCTTACAGATTGGACACGACTTGAGAGCGAGTGCGCAAGAAGAGCACGTTACCATGTGAGTACAAGGTAAAAATGTAATTTCCACTCCCTTGTCTAAACAAACTGTGCATTGCGTGTCTTTCGCAAAACTCCAGGTTTCCGTGGACGAGATATTGTTCGAAAAATCACCAAATAATAATTTGGTTAGCTTCATATGGTCTCTTATTCCTTTTTTCAGTCTGCGATTGATAGATTTTAACGACGAAGACGACGACGACGACGACCACGACGATGACAACGACGACGACGATGACGAAGACCACGACGATGGCGTTGAAGACCGTACTGCTTCTGCCGCTTCTACTTCTGCCCCCTCTACCTCTACTGATTCCGCTGCTTCTGCCTCTGCTGCCTCCGCCTCTGCTGCTTTCACTCCTCTTTCTGTTTCCGCAGCTTCAGCATCTGTTTCTGTTTCTGTTTCCGCAGCTTCAGCTTCTGTTTCTGTTTCTGCTGCTGCTGCTTCTGCTTTTGCTGCGGCATTCGACAACAACCCCTCCCTCCAAGGCACGCGAGATGCAGCATCTTCCCTTCGAGTCCCGCTTGAGAGTTTGTTGCCTTTCGAAAACGTAACAAGCAGGCAGTCGGGGGACCATTTAGCGTGTTCTTGCCACGGGTCGTCGTTCGCCTCCCAGTTTCTGAGTCCGAGGCCGCAATGGAAACACTTCACGTGATCGCTGAGATTATAATAATAAAATCCTGCATCCGCTAATTTCCACGGAGTTTGCTTAACCCTATTAGGCCAACCCTTGAAGGACTGTAATCGGATTTCCCACTTCGCGAATTCCTCGGCTCGGGGTCCCAAATACGGACGAGGGCCGAGACTCACCATCGAAATTTTCGTTTTCGAGGAATTAATTAAAATGTTTAAACTATCGCAATTTTCTGGCTCCGCGATGTGTGCGGCCCTTCTTCCACACATCGATTGCCGCTGGTTGACGCGGTGCTATCGGCATTTGCCGAAAAATTTGTGCAAAAATGATTTCTTTTTTCGAATATTTTCAGTTCTTTCTCCTCGAGCAAATGGACAATTGGGACTTTTGTGTAAATGCTCTATTTTTGGAGTATCTCCTTGTACCCAATGATCGATAATACACTTGCAAAATGTACACGCGCATTGGTCTTCCTTTCGTAAGTAAAAAAAACCATCTTTCGCCAGTTCTTCAGGAGAAATGAAAGATACGGGCCAATCTATAAAGGTAAATAGTCTTTCTTCTTCGAACAAAAATTCGAAGTCTGGATATATAAACGTTTTAGACCGCCGAGGTCGGCTATCATCAACTTCCATTATCGGTCGGGAAATTTATAATCTCTTCGGATTACGTTGCTGTCTAGATGACGAGTTTGCAGACACCAGTCCTCTACCACGTGCGATGCGCGGTTTATATCTCGAAAAATGAATAGGAAATTAACATTTTTTTATCTTAAATTCCGCAATATAAATTTTTTTAAATATTTTTTTAATTTATCGTTTTTTAATGGATCTGTTACGCCACTCCTTCTTATTACAAAATTCTTTCGCCATTGAATGGGACATCTGTAATCTTGGTATTCACGATTGAAAAAAAAATCTTATGTATCGAAAAGTAAAATTTCGACCGTACGATAGTAGATTTTTTTTCAAGAATTAATATTTTAGCCCCCCCCCCTTAAACTTCGTTTTTTAAAAGTAATTTATTTTTTTAGGGGTGGATAATTAAAAATACAAAAACAAAAATAAAAAAAAAATTTATAAAAAAAAAGATTAACGTTCATCAACTTTTTCAATCTTTCAGACCTTTTGAAACATAAAATGAAAAACTAGTAGATATGTACATTTTATTTAATTGAGATTCGAATATATCTGATATACGTATATATGTTAAACAAATTTGACACTAATCGGAAAGTTTTACAGTATCTCAAAATATGGGATTGAAGAAAAAAATTTCTCCTGAGACACTATGCAAAACATCTTAACGATTTTTGACTCTCGACGATCTTTGACTCATGCTCCATCGCCTCCATTTTTTTTAGTTCTTTCAAAAATTCATTTAACTTCGATTTGCTCAAAATAATTTCTTTAAATTTCCTAACTTTATACGCGAGTCTATCATTTTCTTCTTCAAGAGCTCGCTTAGATCTTTTCAAGCTTTCCATTTTTTCTCGTCGTTCCGCAGGCGTTAAATGAACGCTTCTCAGTAAATAGCCTCTCTTGCCATTTGCTCGTTCGTTAAGATGATCGTTAGTTCGATGCGATCCCCCTCTTGATCCTATGGTGTTTGAACTTTTAGAGGGAAGTGCATCGGGGAAAACATTCACAGATCCATTTTGAATCGGAATCGAAGTGCAATCAAAATTAAAATTTACGATGACGCCTAAAGGTTGTACGCAAGCGCTAATCTGTGCTACATCTAAACATATGGGCTTCAAACTTTTGTCTTGACCACTCCCAGGAATTCTGACGAGTGAACGTACTGGTTTTCCTATTTCAAATGACGGGGCCATTTCTATTTTAAGTTCAGAGAAGGAAGTTACCACCTAGTTGGTTTGCTAAAGAGCGGAGCTTTTATTATCGAGCTACTAAATATTATTATTTATCGATAAGAATTTATTAATATGATAAATGAATGAATGTAATCAATTACCTTCTCATTCGCCGAGGGTTCAAAGAAGATGAGTGCTTCCAAAAGAATCTAAGAAAAAAGGAAAAAAAAAATTTTTTTTGAGATTTTACGAGCTAAAAATAATAATATTTTTAAAATAGTTTCTTTTATCTTTTTTTTGACAAATTTAGTTCTTTCCAAATTTTTACGGAAAATCGATTGCTGATAATAATAAAGTTTTTAAATTTTTTTTAACAGCAGATTTTGCTTTTCTTTACTCGTAAAATGATATATATATATATATATATATATATATATATATATATATATATATATATATATATATTTATTTATTAATATTTATATATATATATATATATATATATATATATATATATATATATATATATAATTTATTTTTCAATACTAATTATAATATGTTATAACCATACTAACTGATGAAAAAATATAAAATTGGCCTAATGAATACTCCTCCAACCACTTCGCAAATCTACTAATCGGTGTTTCAACAAGAAAAAGAACAAATGCGCAAGGGTGGTTGTTTCCAAATAAAATGTCGTCACTTAATGCGCGAAGGAAAAGCACGAACAATCAAGGTGAAGACCTGAGGAGGTATCCGCACTCGACTTGGTACTGTCGGTAACTGATGAAACCGAAGGCTCTCTCGCTCTTTTATACTGTTTAAACGATTATGTCAGCAAATTCCAAAGTGCGATTTTCGTGCTTAGACCTTCGAATTATATCAGTTCCATTCGAAACGTCATTATATCGGGTCCAACGATAGTTAATACAATAAAAAGAACAGGCTTAACGCTTTCAAATACCATATTCTTAAGCTTAAACTATCGTTAACCCGATTATGACGTCATATAGTGTTAAGCTTAAGCTATCGTCAAACCGATTATGACGTCATATAGTGACGCTCGATCGGGAACTGAAATAAGTCGAAGGTCTAAGTGCAAATACCGAAAAATAATTTCGACTTAAGAAAATTTTGTTAGATATTTTCTTTGGGAAATTTTAGATTTTCGCACTTAGACCTTTGACTTATATCAGATCCCTTCGAAAGGTCACTATATCCGGTATAATTATAGTTTACACCCTAAAAAGCGTAGCCCGAGCACGTTAGGTTGTTTTTTATTTCCCTCCGAAACGTCACTATATTATAGAGTCGCCTTACGGGAATCGAAAAAGTGACTAAACGCTTCCAAGTGCAATTTTGTTAAGCTTAAACTATCGTCAAACCGATTATGACGTCATATAGTGACGCTCGATCGGGAACTGATATAAGTCGAGGAAAATAATATAATATGTGAGTACTTGAATATCTATTCTTTATAGACTTTGTTTCTATAATTATAATTATTTTTTTTGGTTATCTTCGAAAAAAAGCTCGCTTAAGGAACGAAAAATTTATTTTGCACCATCTTCCGAGAAGTAAAAAGTAACGTTATTTCGTGCTTTCGCTTTGCGCGAGATTCGTATATTTACCGAAAAATAATAATTTACTATTATTTTTTTTAATTTTTTTTAATTTAGTCACCCTAAAAAATGATTTAATAAAGAAAATGGTATTTTGTGGGAGAATAAATTAAAAAAAAGAATAATTGCATTAAACAAAATTAAATAAATTAATATTTTTCGGTACATATACGAATCTCGCGCGAAGCGAAAGCACGAAATAACGTTACTTTTTACTTCTCGGGAGATGGTGCAAAATAAATTTTTCGTTCCTTACGCGAGTTTTTTTTCGACGTATGTGAAATTTTAAATTTTCGCACTTAGACCTTCGACCTATCAAAAGCGGAAAGAGTAGAAAATTAATCACGTTAGTTAGCGCAGGGGTCTCTACTTCGGCGAGAATTCCCCACCATTTATCTTCATGCTCCGAACTGTTTAAAAAATGCAGCGAAATACAACGTTACCGAAGAGCTGATAGACCACCCAGAACGTTTATTATCCACCGAAGTTTATCAACGTAATCAAAAACCGCTCCTGAAATTGGTTCAAGAATTTTGCTCGACGGAACTTAAACCAACTCCCGCGAACAATTTCAATAAACTTCTTCACGAAAAAGGAATTTTGTGATATAAAACTGGATTTTAAAATTAAAAACTTTATAAAAATAGTAAATTAAAAATTATTTTTTAGTAAATAAATTTTTTTAATAAAAGAAATAGCGCACCGACTAATTTTTCTTTATAAAGGCGAAACCTTTCGACCTTTTCTTCTTTTCCTCCATCGCCTGCAATTACGACCCACCAACAATTAGTTAGTTAATTCCGCGAAAATGACGAACCTGTCGATTGTAATATTAATATTGTTCCTTCAATCAACCTTGGGCTCGGACACCGCCAAAGAAATTGAAAAGAGAGAAGTTTGCAGAAGCGCATACTCTTATTTCCAAGGTGGAGTGCTTCTCAATAATTTAACGAGAAAAAGACTCCGTTTTAAAATAAATATATCTGAGAAGTGTGGACGAAAGTCGTCGAGGAGACTGGCATTTAGTTTGAAAAAACACGAGGCTCGTCCCATATATTATATAGAAGACTTTGACTTTATGGATGTTGAAATGCGCGACAACGAAATCATTTATATGATCTTCGATAACAAAACGCTATACGTTGGACTAGAGGGAACATTCGATCCGTATCGTTTTGGGGTGGTGTATACAGAATGTGGTCAAACTGGGCGAGAAAATTGTGTCGTTTACCATATCAGCGCACCGCCGACATATATCGACAAGTTCGGACGAATGGTCACGCTTAATCATAATGACCTAGGCATACATCAATACAATTTCCTGAAAGCCTGGGGGTGTTGCGTGGACATCTGCGTCTTCGCGAGCGAAGAAGAAGCAAAATTGCCGTTTAAAACCTTTCTTAATCTACCCTCCTAAGGAAAATGGACAAGTTCGGACGAATGGTCACGCTTAATCATAATGACCTAGGCATACATCAATACAATTTCCTGAAAGCCTGGGGTTGTTGCGTGGACATCTGCGTCTTCGCGAGCGAAGAAGAAGCAAAATTGCTCTTTAAAACCTTTCTTAATCAACCCTCCTAAGAAACGTTATTGAAAGGTTGTGGGAGAAAATGAAGCAATGAATTGGCGTTGGAATAGTATTTAATACAAATGAATCATTCACTATATATGTATGTTTGCACGCGAACACTTGTATTTGTTATCATGATTTCATAAATAAATTTGGTAAAGCTATGGTGATAATTTATATTCGATGTATAAAAAATATTTTTGAGTTCAATTTAGTTTCATTTCTACCTAATCGCACCGTGAAGTATTTTTTGATGTCTTTATTTGATTCAATTACACAAAAAAAGCATATCAAGATTTACATTCATATTTTCACGTGGGTTTTGTTTCAATATCCGTGAGATTTGTTTTCTTTTTAACATAAACCGCACGTTGTACTTAAATATCACGTGATTTTATCTTACGCGAGATTTTCTTTTTATCTCACATAATTTCTACGAAGGGTTTGTTTTAATAAGCGTGAAAATCGTTTCTCTTTTAACAAAATCGCAAGTTTCGTACGAAAAACAGAAATATTACGCGAGTGTTTTATTACATCGTTAAAAAAAGTGATTTTTAGAGGGAAAAACTAGAAGTTCGATTAAACCGGTGAAATTACCACGTGAGGTTTTCCTTTTGTGCCGTTACAAATTCACCCGAGGACTCGAATGAAACCTCACGCTTGGTTTTCGTTTTTTCAAAAATAATAATTTCCACCCCGATTTCGTTTTAATGCGCGCGAGAATCGTTCTTTTTTAACAACACCGCGAGTTTCGTACGAAGAACAGGAATTTTACACGAATTTTATATTTTATCGTAGAAAAAGTGATTTTTTGTAAGGAAATACGTTGAGGTAAATTAATGAAATTTCCACGCCAGGTTTTAATTCTTTGGCGTATAAAAATTCACTGAGGACTCGATGGAAAATCTCACGCGGGGTTTTCGTTTTTTCGCAAATAATCTCCACGCGGGTTTGTTTTAAGGCGAGATCGTTTCCTTTTTTTTTATACAAATTTCCGAGTTTCGTATGAAAAATAAGAATTTTTACACGTAATTTTTATTTTACGTAGAAAAAAGCTGTTCTTTTAAGGAAAACAACGATATGTAAATTATGGAATATCCACGCGAGGTTTTGCTTTTTTGGCGTTAAAAATGCACCGAGGACCGATGGGAAATTCAACGCGAGGTTTGTTTTTTAGCAAATATCCACGCGAATTTGGTTTAAGGCAAACGAGAGAATTGTTTCTTTATTTTTTTAAAAAAAACCGCGAGTTTCGTACGAAATATAGGAATTTTAAACGAATTTTATATTTTATCGTAAAAAAAGTGTTTTTTTTAAGGAAAACTATACGTTAAGGTAAATTAATGAAATTTCCACGCGAGGTTTTAATTCTTTAGCGTATAAAAATTCTCCGAGGACTCGATGGAAAATCTCACGCGAGGTTTTCGTTTTTTCGCAAATAATTTCCACGTGGGGTTTGTTTTAATGCGCGTGAGAATCGTTTCTTTAATTTTTAACAAAACCACGAGTTTCGCACGAAAAATAGGAATTTTACACGAATTTTATATTTTATCGTAGAAAAAGTGTTTTTTTTTAAGGAAAACTATACGTTGAAGTAAATTAATGAAATTTCCACGCGAGGTTTTAATTCTTTGGCGTATAAAAATTCTCCGAGGACTCAATGGAAAATCTCACGCGAGGTTTCTTTTTCCGCAAATAATTTCCACGTGGGGTTCGTTTAAATGCTCGTGAGAATCGTTTCGTTTTTAACAAAACTGCGAATTTCCTACGAAAAATAGGAAAATTACACGAATTTTATTTTTTAACGTAAGAAAAGTGACCTTTTTTAAGGAAAACTATACGTTGGCATAGATTAAGGAAATTTTCACGTGAGGTTTTCCTTTTTTGGCATATAAAAATCAACCAAATACTCAATGGAAAATCTCACGCGAGGTTTTCGTTTTTCCGCAAATAATTTTCACGTGGGGTTCGTTTAAATGCGCGTGAGAATCATTTCGGTTTTTAACAAAACTTTTCCGTTGTTAAAAAGGAAAAATACACGAATTTTCTTTTTTATCGTAATAAAAGTGACTTTTTTAAGGAAAACTATACGTTGGCATAGATTAATGAAATTTTCACGTGAGGTTTTCCTTTTTTGGCGCATAAAAATAAACCAAACACTCAATGGAAATTCTCACGTGAGGTTATCGTTTTTCGGCAAATAATTTCCACGTGGGGTTCGTTTTAATGCGCGTGAGAATCGTTTCTTTTTTAACAAAACCGCGAATTTCGTACGAAAAATAGGAATTTTATACGAATTTTCTTTTTTATCGTAAAAAAAGTGACTTTTTTAAGGAAAACTATACGTTGGCATAGATTAATGAAATTTTCACGTGAGATTCGTTTTAGCACGCGTATAAAAAATGTCGAAAGACAAAAAACACAAAACCTACGTAAATTTATCGCTCGGTGAATTTGAATTCGAAGAAAACATCAACATACGTTTTAACCAACAGCAAAATATTACCGTAAAAATTTGTTCCGTTGGTGAATGTAAAAGAGTGTTATCGTATATTTTAGTCGTGTGAAACTATACCTAAACCTAACCTAACCCACCCACCTAACCTAACCTAACCCTAACAACCTAACCTAACCTAACCTAACCTAAACCTAAACCTAACCTAACCTACTAACCTAACCTAACCTAAACCTAACCTTAAACCTAACCTAACCTAACCTACCTAACCTAACCTAACCTAACCTAACTAACCTAACTAACCTAACCTAAAAACCTTACCTAACCTTACCTAACCTAAGCTAAACCTTACCTTAACCTTACCTTTCCTAACATAACCTAACCTATCTAACATAAGCATAATTTACACCTAACCTACCTAACCTAAACCTAACCTAACCTAAACCAACTTAACTAACCTACCTAACCTAACCTAACCTAACCTAAACTAACCTAAACCTAAACCTAACTAACCTAACCTTAAACCTAACCTAAGCCAACCTAACCTAACCTAGTTCACTGACTTTTCTACGCAAAATTGGTTTTTAACTCTTTTTCGCATGCTTTTTAACTCTTTTTCTACATTTTTGCGTAAAAAAACTGTTTTTCTTCATAACTGTAACTATACGAAACGACATTTTATACGCAAAAATTGCAGAAAATCACGTAGGTTTTGTTCCAATTAGAAAAAAAAAACACACAAAAAATACGCAAAATTTAAAAAACGTAGGTTAACTTTATAGCCCTTAAAAATTGGTCGTAGAGTACGTTTTGCCTCCCGCGGATACTAGAAACGCGTCCTACGCTCGTGGGTGACGTGCTATTAGACTCTTTCTTGATATTATGTAACGAAAAAAATACCTCACGTAGGTTAAGTTTCTTACTAAAATAAAGAAAATCACAAGCACGAAACCCGCGTGAAAACTGTTTGCGAATAATAAAATCAAATTTTGTAAACGATATCTCGCGTAAGATTAACCTAACCTAACCTAACCTAAGCATTAAACCTATATATATACGTGAGATAATTATTTTTTTGTAATACAAAAAACTTACTCGTGTTAGGTTTCCAAACTCCGTAGTGAAAATCTCGCGTAGATATTCATAAAAGATATTTCGCGTAAGAAATATTCTATGCAGGATTTAGCGTATATCTACGTTGGTTAAGGATTCTTTTTGTAAATACCTCACGTAAATTATGTTTCAGAGTTATGCATCCAAAATCACACGTAAATATTGTTATGTAGTTTTCCGCACGAAACCCACGTGGGATTTATATTTGTAGAAAAATAAATGAATTTGAACGTCAAAAAAGTTTATAATATTTGAAAACAGATATCTCGCGCGATTTATCCTATGAAGAATTAGGCGTATATCTACGTGAGGTAAAAGTTCTTTTTGTAAATACAAAAATCTCACGTAAAGTAAATTTCAAAGTTACTTAACCAAAATCTCACGTGAATATTGTTATATAGTTTCCACACGAAACCTACGTGGGAATTATGTTTATAACCAATAAACCAATTTCAACGTCAAAAAGGTATCAAAATTTCATAAAAGATATCTCGCGTAAGGATTTATTTTATGGAGGATTTAGAGTATATATACGTGAATAAGGATTCTTTTTGTAAGCACAAAAACTTCACGTAAATTAAGTTTCAAAGTTATGTATCCAAAATCACACGTAAATATTGTTATATAGTTTTCCGCACGAAACCCACGTGGGATTTATATTTGCAAAAAATAAACCAATTTTAACGTCAAAAAAGTATCAAAATTTAATAAAAGATATCTCGCGCGAGGTTATCCTATGAAGAATTAAGCGTATATCCACGTGAGGTAAAAGTTGTTTTTGTAAATACAAAAATCTCACGTAAAGTAAATTTCAAAGTTACTTAAAAAAAATCTAACGTGAAAATTGGTATATAGTTTCCACACGAAACCTACGTGGGAATTATGTTTATAACCAATAAACCAATATCAACGTCAAAAAATTATCAAAATTTTATAAAAGATATCTCGCGCGAGGTTTATCCTATGAAGAATTAAGCGTATATCTACGTGAAATAAAAGTTCTTTTTGTAAATACAAAAATCTCACGTAAAGTAAATTCCAAAGTTACGTAACCAAAATCTCACGTGAATATTTTTATATAGTTTTCACACGAAACCCACGTGGGAATTATGTTTATAACCAATAAACCAATTTCAACGTCAAAAAAGTTTCAAACCTTCATAAAAGATATCTCGCGCGAGGTTTCTCCTATGAAGAGTTAAGCGTATATCTACGTGAACTAAAAGTTCTTTTTGCAAATACATAAATCTCACGTAAAGTAAATTCCAAAGTTACGTAACCAAAATCTCTCGTGAATATTGTTATATAGTTTCCGCACGAAACCCACGTGGGAATTATGTTTATACCCAATAAACCAATTTCAACGTCAAAAAAGTATTAAACCTTTATAAAAGATATCTCGCGTAAGATTTATTTTATGGAGGATTTAGCGTATATCTACGTGGATAAGGATTCTTTTTGTAAGCACAAAAACTTCACGTAAATTAAGTTTCAAAGTTATGTATCCAAAATCACACGTAAATATTGTTATATAGTTTTCCGCACGAAACTCACGTGGGATTTATATTTGCAAAAAATAAACCAATTTTAACGTCAAAAAAGTATCAAAATTTAATAAAAGGAATCTCGCGCGAGGTTTATCCTATGAAGAATTAAGAGTATATATCTACGTGAGGTAAAAGTTCTTTTTTAAATACAAAAATCTCACGTAAAGTAAATTTCAAAGTTACTTAACCAAAATATCACGTGAAAATTGTTATATAGTTTAGACACGAAACCTACGTGGAAATTATGTTTATAACCAATAAACCAATTTCAACGTCAAAAAAGTATCAAAATTTCATAAAAGATATCTCGCGCGAGGTTTATCCTATGAAGATTTAAGCGTATATCTACGTGAGGTAAAAGTTCTTTTTGTAAATACAAAAATCTCACGTAAAGTATATTTCAAACTTATGTAACCAAAATCTCACGTGAATATTGTTATGTAGTTTATACATGAAACCCACGTGGGAATTGTGTTTAAAACCAATAAACCAATTTTAACGTAAAAAAAAGTATCAAAATTTCCTAAAAGATATCTCGCGCGAGGTTTATCCTATGAAGAATTAGGCGTATATCTACGTGAGGTAAAAGTTCTTTTTGTAAATACAAAAATCTCACGTAAAGTATATTTCAAAGTTATGTAACCAAAATCTCACGTGAATATTGTTATGTAGTTTCCACACGAAACCCACGTGGGAATTATGTTTATAAAAAATAAACCAATTTCAACGTTAAAAAAGTATCAAACCTTCATAAAAGATATTCCGCGTAAGATTTATTCTATGGTGGATTTAGCGTATATCTACGTGGTTAAGGTTTCTTTTTGTAAACACAAAACCTCACGTAAATTACACGTAGATATTGTTATATAATTTTCAGCATGAAACCCACGTGGGATTTATATTTGCACAAAAATTAACCAATTTTAACGTCAAAAAAGTATCAAAATTTTATAAATGATATCTCGCGCGAGCTTTATCCTATGAAGAATGAAGCGTATATCTACGTGAGTTAAAGATTCTTTTTGTAAATACAAAAATCTCACGTAAAGTAAATTTAAAAGTTACGTAAACCAAAATCTCACGTGAATATTGTTATATATAGTTTCCGCACGAAACCCACGTGTGAATTGTGTTTATAACCAATAAACCAATTTCAACGTCAAAAAAGTATCAAAATTGCGTATAATATATCTCACGTAAGATTTATCCAATGGAGTATTTAGAGCATATCTACGTAAGTCAGGGTTTCTTTTTGTAAATGCGAAAATCTCACGTAAATTAGGTTTCAAAGTTATGCAGCAACAGAAACCTCGCGTTAATATCGGTATATAGTTTCTGCGCAAAACCTACGTGAGAATTATGCTTATAATCAAATAAACCAATTTTAACGTAGAAAATGTATCGCAATCTCATAAAAGTTATCTCGCGTAGGGTTTATCCTATGGAGCATTTAGCGTATATTTACGTGAGTTAAAGATTCTTTTTTAAATACAAGAACCCCACGTAAAGTAAGTTTGAAAATTATGTAACTAAAACCTCGCGTAAATATTTGTATATGGTCTTTGCACGAAACCTACGTGGGAATTATGTTTATAATCAATAAACCAATTATAACTTAAAAAAAATATCAAAATTTCATAAATGATAAATGATATCTCGCGTAAGATTTATACCATGGAGCATTTAGCCTATATCTACGTGAGTTAAGGATTCTTTTTGTTGTATATTTTCCGTACGAAACCTACGTGGGAATTATGTTTATAATCAATAAACCAATTCTATCTAACGTTGAAAAAGTATCAAAATTTCATAAATGATATCTCGCCTAAGGTTAATACCATGGAGCATTTAGCCTTTATCTGCGTGAGTTAAAGATTCTTTTTGTAAATACAAAAACCAACGTAAATTATGTTTCAACGTTTTATAACCGAAACCTCACGTTAATATTGGTATATAGTTTCCGCACGAAACCTACGTGGGAATTATGTTTATAACCGATAAACAAATTTTGATGTCGAAAAAAGTATCAAAATTTCGTAAATTTTGCGTGAGTTAAATTTCAATGTTCCATAGCGAAAATCTCGCGCAAAGATTTTATCGTTTAGATTCAACGGTAAACCTACGTGATATTTATTTTTGGTCTCAAAAGAAAATAATTTATACATCGAAAAAGGTATCAAAATATAATAAACGATATTTCACGTTAGTTTTTCAATACAATAAGCGTATATTTCGACACGAAACTCACGTGAAAATTGTTTGTAAAAAATTAAACAAATTTTACGTAAAAAAAGTGTTAGAATTTTTGGTAAAAACAAATAACTATAGAGATAGTTTTTTATTCAACATATATAATAGGAGATAGATAGATAGAATAAAAATGTTTATAAAAAAAAAAAAATTTGTAGTTTAAGTTATTCTCGCTTTTTCCAAGATCAAATCTGCGAGCATCTTCTCTTCTTGAGGTTGGCCGTGACCGTAAATCTCGTCTTGATCTCTCATGATCGAAGACACGCTAGGATACTCGGCTCGGTAATCGTAAATTTCTTCTCCTTGCATTTTTTCTTCGTTTCTACGCAAATCAGAGCAAGGTTTAAGTTTTCGATTAGGAAAGTTCACGGGAGTAGCGACAAATTCCCCGCTTGTTTTCATTACCTCGTCGATATTGTAATATTCTCGACACTCATCCCCACTATATTTTTGACGCCTATCGAGTTTTTTATTCCGCTGCTTCTTTTTTGGCTTTGCTTCAGATGGTCCGATCGAGCTTCGTTCAAAAAACTCTTCATCCGATGGAGGGTGAACATTTATGAATGGCGCGTGATGAGGAGTCTGGAGATCGACGTGGCCTATATCGCCCACCGCGGTTTTATTTTGACGCGCCTTCTTCAATTCTTTTCTTTTCATTAATGTTGGAGGAGAGGCGTCCAGGCTTTCTTTATTAACTCGAAAATCGAATGGGGTTGAACGAGAGGCACCCTTCCGAAGCTCTTTCGATTTCGTATTCCCTTCTTTTGTCAAGGTATGAAGCGATGTGCTCCGAGGTTGGGAGATCAAGGGGGTATAAATTATCAATCGCGGGTTTATTTTCACCCCAAATATTCTTCGATTCCTTTTTTTTAATTAACGTTGATGACGAAAAGGTATTGGGATCTTCGTTGTCAGCTCGATAATCGGACGGGGTTGAACGAGCGGACCAAATCCCTTCCGAAGCTGTTGGGGCTGGGATATTATCTCTCCCCAAGTAGGATGGAGTAAGATCAACGGTTTCGCTTTGAAAAGGAGACGGTGTCCAATTGCCCATCGGAGGTTCCTTTCGATGGAAAATATTTATATTCTTTTTCAATTCCTTCTTTTTATCCAATTTAGTCGAAAAGGCGTCCTGGTCTTTACGTTTACCTTTTACCTTTTTTACCTCAAAGCTAGAAAGGTAATGCTCCATGGCTTTAGTTGGTGCAAAATTATTAACATCGGTGATAGTTTTTATACTACACGCTTCAGGTGTATTTTTAATGGGGGTTAATACTTTCTTCTTTAATCCCTTCTTTTTATTTGATGTTTTTGAAAGCGCATCCGAGTCTTCATTATTACCTCCATGATCTAAATTCTTATACCCTTCATTAACACTAGAAAGATCCATTGCAGAGTGATTGATAAACTCGATCGAGGCAACCTTTTTATAGAGCGTGGTGACGTATTGATATTTGAATTCAAATATTAAAAAAATAATATACTTAATAATTTGCCAAAAAAAAATTCCACAAACGTACAAACACCCCCACACTCATATATGACGTCAGTAAATATATTCCTTTTGAAAGTACAAAAATTTAACGTGAAATAAGTTTCATAAGCCAATGTAGCTAATTTATTTTCGTATTAAAGCAGCTTTACCTATTCTTATCTGAATTACGTTTTATTTAGTAACTTAATTTTTCAGAACGTTCAACTCTGTCGTTTTATCCCAAATCATATCTGCCAATTGTAACTAGGACGTCGATTGGCTAGAAACCTCGCATAAAAAAACGCTCGTTCCTATTTAGCTATAGCATAGCCCTATTTTTTTTAAAAAAAAAAGTAGGTTGAAACATGAAATTAAAAAAAGCTTCATTGAATGTTTTTTTAATTTAAAAATATAAAAATGTAAATTTAAAATAAAATTTTATTTTTAAATAATAAAGATTAATAAAAATTACATAATTTGGTCGCGAACATCCCTTCTTCCGATGAGAAACTATTTCTTGCGAGTCGCCTTCAATTGTTTTTTTAATTTTTTTCTCATTTCCGTATTTAGAGATTTGATGTGCGATTTTATGGTGCTTTTTATTCTATTGATCACGATTCCATTAGGAAATCCTAGTACTTGTGAATAAAATTTTATAGTATTTGGGGTTATTTGTTTCCTTACACACCCCGCTGAGATATTTTCATTTTTCCTTTCGATTTCGTTCTTGAAAAGCATGAAGAAAAAGTTCCTCTCTCCATTGTTGAATAGCTTGTTCTCTTCCAGTGGTTCTTTGTTTCTCAAATCCATCAAAGCTTTGGTTTGAGCGTCCGCTTCAATAAGAACGAAATCATTCATCTCCTCAACGTTCATCCTCATTTTTTTTTTGGAACTGATGGGTTGTTCCCTATTCTTCTTCTCTATAAAAATAATAGATCCATTAGTGAATATTACAATAATTTTTTAATTTTTAGCTAGTAAAACATAATTTATTTTACCCTTTTAATTTTTAGCTAGTAAAACATAATTTATTTTACCCTTAAACCACCGGATTCGAGAAAGTGCACATGATGATAAAAATCGTGTATTCCGCTCGCAGAAGAAACATGGGGGTGTGGAGTAGAGGTTGAAGGTAGTTGCGGTATTTCTCTCAATAGTGAATCGTCTTTTGTCGTTATATCTAAAAGATATATATATATATACAATATATAATATATATATAATAAATACATATAAATATATAGATATTATATTAATATATATATAATTATAATATATATATATATAATAATAATATATAAGATATAATAAGTATATATATCGTGAAATAAGAACAAAAACTCTACTTATATACCTCTATTATCTCTCCAATATTTTTGCGATGACCACATTATCGTTAATAAAGAGCAGAGAGGGTGCAGGAAATTGATTTCACTCTTTTCGGCTGTTTTCTGTGTTATGACCCTCTGTCGCTTTGTTTCCGTTTTTGCTTCCGTTCACTTCTGGGTATTTCTTTTTGCGGTGTTTGATTTTTTTCAACTAATGTTTTTCTTCGAATAGCTTGTTTGATTTTCGAACGATTACCAGAACTCGGGGGAATATTGGGTGATGTAAATTCAACTCGTTCTTGTTCTTTATCTTCCTCCTTTTCAACACCCTCTGCATCGCGTCCCTCTTCGACTTCTTGAACGGATGACTCATCGGAAGATTCGTCGAGTTTTTCACCAGGTGCTTTATCGGCATCCTCCTCCTCCTCCTCCTCCTCCTCCTCATTCCTTTCGGGTGACTCGTCTGGAGCTTTACCAGGCTCCTCTTCGGAAGACTCGTCCTGCGCAATATCTGGCTCTTTATCTGATTCATATCTGGATGAAACTTCGTCGGGTAAAATCTGAACGGATGCTTTAGCTGGTGCGTCAACGTGAACTTCGTCGGACTATCGGGTGACTTTTCACGACGCGCGGCAGAATCATCATCGGGCTCCTTTTCGTCTTTCCACTGCAGTTTTCCCCCCGTCTCGCTCTCTTCTCCGCCATCTATTTTAAAGTTGTTGGAAAAATGTAGTAGAAGACTTCCTTTTTTGGTTTTTAGATACGCGTCGGCCAGGGTTACGGTGCTTATGGTAGCGTTGTAATATTTCTCCGCCGTACTTTCGTGATGATACATTAATCGGGCGACGTTTTTCCGAAGCTTCGGTTGATGAACCGCCGTTTCTGTAGTCGTGCCTTTTCTGTTGAACGTGGTGGTAAATTGCTTCTGCAAATCGCACATCGTCGTTAATTTTTTCATGGCGTTGCCTAGCGCTTGAGTCGTGAAAGGGCCCCCCTGATAATTTAAAAACAACATTTTCTGAGGATCGAAATAATCCGCTCTTTTTGGCGTCCTCGTGGATTCTTCTAATTCGTCGTTTCCCTCTTCAAACGCTTTCTCGGTGGCCGCCATTTCTCGCCCCGCCTCCAGAAACGTCGGTCTCACGTAGGTCACGTAAGCGTCCAAGGCGATTTTCAATGTGTGAGTTAACATGATTGTTGCGTCCCCGTACATATTTTGAGTTTTGTGTTTCTCGCAGTTTAAGGTGTAAAGATTTTTGAGTTCGTCCTGATTCGAAGAACCGGCTGCGGAGCTTTCGACATTGGCGCCTACGATTTCGCTCACAGTTTGTATTTTTTTTATATTGTGGTACTCTTCCATCGTCAGATTGCATATGATGCCGGACCTTCCCGAGGAAGCGGCAAGAAGTAAAAAAATTACGATATTTCTTAGTATTGGTGGTGTGTACATCTTTGAGTTAATCATCCCGTTGACGAGATTCCTCATTCCGGCGTGGAAAAAATTATGTCTGATCACCTTATCGATATCTTCGCAGAAAATCATTTTTGTTACATCCTTCTTTTCTTTTCTCTGTTGGAACGCCGCTTTAGAGTTAGCTAACTGGTGTTTGAAATGAGGAATTTCGGCGGCTATGAAGCTCTTTAGGTATTTTTTCACGCCCGATTGAATTTGTTTCAGCTTCATCATCTGTTTCAAAAATTTTACGAAATCCTCGATTTTCATGGTCATGGTGTTCGGCGAAAGCGTGGTCTTTTTCGACCACTCCATTAGTAGCGATAAATATTTTTGACCGTGCTCGTACGTCGTCATACCCAACAGGTGATATTGAAGATTGGCCGCTTTTTTGGGAGAAAATGGAGTATGTGGATTTAACCGCAGTGCGGAAAATACATCGATGATATTTTTTTCGACATTTTGAAACCTCAGCAAGACCTTTTCGTATAACGGCGTGTTTTTCTTTAAAAAGGACTTATATTTTGTTATCAAATTAGTTTCTATTTTCTGGTGGTGTTCTACCCACGAGGACGATATTTTGCTTTTACTTTTTTCGATTTCAGATTCATTCCCGTCACCATCGTTGTTGCCATCATTTTTACCTTTTGATTTGTTTTGTCCCCCAATTACGGTCGGGCTAGAGTTTTTAAGCTCTCTTCGCTCTGAACGATTTAGATTGTTATGGTTTTTTCTCACGTGATTGTTCATATTGGCAAAAATTTTATTGCATATTACGCACAAAGCCCCCACATCATTTTTATTCGATGTGTAAAAGGATACTTGCTGTTCGCATTTAATTAGTAGATCCTTCGTCGTTTTGCTAATTTTATCATGGTTTTTCGATTTCAAATGGTCTTTAAGAGATCGGTGAATGACCTATAAAATAAATAAAAAAAAACTTATTAGAAACGAGTTGGTTACCAATAGGAAACAATATGAACTAGTTTGCGCTACCTTTCAACCCACCTTAGAGCAAAAATAACACTTAATTTCCCTGTTTTTGAACGACGTGTTTTCTTCTTTTTCGGAGAATGCTCTCCCCCCATCTTCCTCCTCCGATGGTGTGCTCGTAGTAGTTGTAGGTTTCTCATTAATTCCGTTATTATGTTGAAATAAAACTTATCATAGATTTTCTAACGAAGATAAATGATATATATATATATATATATATATATAAATATATATATAATTATATATATATTATATATGTAAAAAATTCAATGCCTAATTGAAATGTGTTAAGAAGATGAACAAAATTATTTATATCGTTTTAAATGATTTAATAGCCAAATTAAATTTACCAAAAAAATAAACGAATATATTTTATAAATTCAAACTTACGCGTAGAGTCTTTATAGTAATAGTCATATCCTAGGTAATTGTCTGGATGTAGGATATCTTTTCCACCTTCATCGGTTGATTTAACAACGGTTTCAATCTTTTTTATATATCTTTTGACGTGAGTGGTTTCTTCTTCTTTGTCAGTTTCTGATGTCGATGAATTGGATTCACCGGCTTTCGGAGATAATTTTGAAGAATTAGAGCTATCAGAAGATGGAGATGAAATCGACTTATCACTTTCTTCCTCCTTGTGAGATTTCATATTCCTCATAAAATCGAGCAGTTTTTGCTTCTCTTTTTTGCTCAAATCTTTAAGCTTTCTCCTAATTTTTTTATCCTTATCCTTAGAGCAAGAACGCGACTTCTTTTTCGATTTCATTTTTACAGTGTAATCTGAAATTTAAGCAATGAGAAAAAGACAATATAGCTAGTTTTATTATCATCTATAACATCATATTTTAAATTTAGTCCTAAAAACTTCCTATTGAAAAATTTAAAATGCATTTTATTTTATAAGGTATTAACTAACGTATTTAAAAAATAAAAAAGTTACGAGCTTAGCTTTTGCAAATAAATTCAAACGTTACAATTGAATGTGAAATTTGTATCGACAAAAATTTAAATCTAAACACAAATTAGTAAAATAATAAATTTATATATATATATATATATATAAGTATATAATAATTATATATAATATAATATATATTATATATATATATAATATATATAAATATATATTAAGTCTTCTTTGTTCCCGCCCGATTAACGATAATTGTTCTAGACGATTGAACAACGATCGATTAATCGATCGATCTCGAGTCCATTCCCTGTGAAATAACGTTTTCAAAAAATAAATTGTTCGAAAAAAAATGAGGCCGCTTTGCGAAGTGAACTATGGATAAATAATATCTCTAAATAAAAAATTTAACACTGTACAAGTTTTTTTGAAAGCGGAAAAAATTAGGGAAAACGAGTAATGCTAAATGAAAAGTTTTAAAAAAAATTAAACTTCGTATTTCATTATATTGAAAATTTATTTCCAAATTACCAAATATGAAAATTCTTAAGTAAATGATTTGAAACAAATATTCTCATATGCAATGCAATAACAATTTGTTTCGATTGGGTATTGTATTTTATTTTTATATTACTACTGCACAAAATTCTCAAAAAGATCATTTTCATACACATAACTTCAAGGAAAACATACCTTAAAAATTATATTTATTTGTAAACTTATATCGTGGAACTGAAAACTCATGCAAATTATTCACAGGCAAAATTTCTTACGTATATGATTTCCAAATAGCATATTTTTCTTAAAATAAACTAACCCTTACGAAATTTTTGAGTAATTAAAATTTATTTTTTGTATATATAATGTAATTTGACTTTCCATCAAACAAACAATGGATAAAAAATATCTCTAAATGAAAATTTAGCCCTATACAAGTTATTTTAAAAGCCAAAAAAATTAATTTCCAAAATACCAAATATGAAAATTCTTACGTAAATGATTCAAAATTTACAACATCGTTTGAAGCGAACATTTTATTATACATTAACGATTTTTTTCGATTGGGTATTTTATTTTTATAGTACTATTTACTAATATATATATACTATTGATATATATATAATATATATAATAATATATATATAAATATATTATATATATATATATCACATCTAATGTGTCAATGCGATTTATAAACAGTTACTATTTTAAAAAATTTTAAAATATAATTTTATTTTCATTAACATTGTGTAATTTGACTTTCCATGAAACAAACAAAGGATTAAAAATATCGCTAAATTAAAATTTAACTATATACAAGTTATTTTAAAAGCGAAAAAATTAGGGAAAACGAATACCACTTAACGAAAAGTTTTAAAAAAATTCAAACTTCTTTATTCGTAGTATTAAAAATTCATTTCCAAATTACCAAATATGAAAATTCTTACGTAAATGATTCAAAATATACAACACAATTTGAAACAAACATTCTGATACGCATTAACAATTATTTTCGATTGGATATTGTATTTTTATAGCTAAACTAGTTAATGTTACACAAAATTCTCAAAAAGATCACTTTTCATACACACAATTTAATAAAAAACATACCTTACAAATTATATATATTTGTATACTTATTTCGTAGTAATGAAAACTCATGCAAATTATTCACAGGCAAAATTTCTTACGTATATGATTTCCAAATATCATATTTTTCTTGAAATAAACTATCCCTTACATATTTTTTTTTAAAAACTAAATTTTTTATATATATATATATATATATATATATATATATATATATATATATATATATATATATATATATATATATATATATATATATATATATTTCTCAATTTAATTCTCATTCACTAATTTCTCAATTTATGTCTCATTTAGAAAATTTATCCACCTTTTCAGTTCGCAATTTAAGGCTCATTCACTAATTTCGCAATTTAAGGCTCATTCACTAATTTCGCAATTTAAGGCTCATTCACTAATATAATTCGAAATGCGAACTGAAAAAGTTTTTTGAGGAGAGGAAAATCGATTCCTTCTCAGTTCGCAATTTAAGGCTCATTCACTAATTTCGCAATTTAGAGCTCATTCACTAATTTTGCAATTTAAGGCTCATTCACTAATTTCGCAATTTAAGGCTCATTCACTAATTTCGCAATTTAAGGCTCATTTACTAATATAAATCGAAATGCGAACTAAAAAAGTTTTTTGAGGAGAGGAAAATCGATCCCTTTTCAGTTCGCAATTTAAGGCTCATTCACTAATTTCGCAATTTAAGGCTCATTCACTAATTTTGCAAGTTAAGGCTCATTCACTAATTTAAATCGAAATGCGAACTGAAAAAGTTTTTCGAGGAGAGGAAAATCGATTCACCTTTTCAGTTCGCAATTTAAGGCTCATTCACTAATTTCGCAATTTAAGGCTCATTCACTAATTTCGCAATTTAAGGCTCATTCACTAATATAATTCGAAATGCGAACTGAAAAAGTTTTTTGAGGAGAGGAAAATCGATCCCTTCTCAGTTCGCAATTTAAGGCTCATTCACTAATTTCGCAATTTAGAGCTCATTCACTAATTTTGCAAGTTAAGGCTCATTCACTAATTTAAATCGAAATGCGAACTGGAATTCGATTTTTTGAGGCACTACGAGATAGTTTTCAACATAATATTCTATCAACGCCTTAAGAATAATCTCACTAAATTTTTTATTAAAATCGTCTGCTGAATCGTTATTATCTTCCCCTCTCCTTGACGATGAGGATAAAAAAAGGAAACAGCTATTTGCCGAAATTATAAATACGACTAACGAGAATTTTAAGGATAAGACTGAAATGCTACTTTTGAAAACGCACACGAAGATTTTCGAAGAGTTTTTCAACGTGGGTATAAAAAACTTCGACATCAGTCAAGAGAAATTAAAAATAGTTGAAAAAATGCCCTTTTATATTTGAAAAAAGCAAAAGTATTTACATTTTACACGATGTTTATATCATATGTAAAAAAAATTTATATTATATTACCTTTCTTTCCCATAAATATTTTAAACTATGAAAGATTTACGGAAAAGATTTTCGAAGATGAACTAGCTTTGTACAAAAATTCACATCGCCGAAAAACGGAAACCACACTCAATACGGATTTTGCGACGCTACGCACGCTCGGCCGGAGGTGGCTTTGCCGCATCTATACAAAGGTAATGATTTCACTTCGGTGTCAGTTATAACGATCAACTTTGGGTCTATACCGTCGGACCGTTTCATTCACAGAAGTTTATTTATAGAATACGAGGTTTCGAATAAACGAATCCCACCCTCCCTCCAGAAGGCGCGTTATGACCACCAATATTTTTCCATTTTCGTTCGCGATGAATATAACGTCAACGAAGGCGCCCGGGTGCACTGGCACTCGAGGAGTATTTTCGTGAACTATTCCAACGCCATGGCGGTACATATCTACGTCATCGTGGAAAATGTGAGAGATAAAACGAATATAAAAAATAAAGATTTTAAAAACGCCCTAGTCGGCAAAACATCAGCCGAATTTCAAGAATGGGGGACGATTTGCATAAATGGCTATACGTGAAACAAATTATAAAAATAACTGCCATGCTTCAAGAAACATATTATAAAAATAACAGCCATTCTTAACTGAGATCGGGAAATTTAATTCATAGAGTGAGTGAGTAGAAAACAAAAATCTGACCGATTTTTCTGACGCGTATTCAGATTCATTTCAACGGGTCATAAAATTATTTACGTTAATGGGTTCAATTCCTTCCCTTCAAAAACAATACTTAAATATTCAATTTTAAAAACTTTTTAAAATCGACATAAAAAAAATAATACGTTTTTGCTCTATTATTATATATTTGTTTCATATGAAATATAAAATGAAAAAATTAAAAAATTATAGATTAATAATAAATATTTTTATGAAATTTAAATTTTATAAAATGGCTAAACAATTCACCCCTTAATAATCTCTTTACATTAGAAAAAATAGAATCTAATTATTATCAGTTTAATAATTTGGGCGACCTGGCTCTATCGGCAATTTACCTTTTAAAGAAGCACTTCAATTTTGATCTAAACGAAATTTGTTTTACAGAAAGTGAAATGCCTTTTTTTGAAAATGTCGTTAAAAATTTAATTATTCAGGATTACGTCACCGACGGGGGGTTCGAAATACCCGGTGGCGAAAACAATCCTGGTAAAAGAATTAAAAGTCATGGATGTGTAGCTATTAAGTCTAAAGAACCGGACTTGAAATATCCAGTAACAAACCCGTTAGTTTATGACTACAAAGAGGCCGCACGCAAAACACCACTCGAAAAAATTGACAAAGTTAAGAAAAAAAAATTGTCCGAGCTAATGTGCACAAATTATTCTATCGATTCGTTGAGAATAACTTCACTCAATTTTGTATTAAGATCCTCGAGTGAAACGTTATTATCTTCTCCTTTCCTCGGTGATGCCGACAGAAAATTTAATAAAAGCATATTTAAGAATATCGTAGACGTGGTATATGAAAATTACAAAGATATACCTCAAATATTTTTGTTGAAAACGCATTTAGAAATGGTTATTTTTGAAAAGGAATTGCTGTATTACAAAACCCCCTGTCGCGAAGATGTGATTAAATATTTCATTGAAGAAGAAAGTAAAATCAATCAAGAACGGGGCATGAACTTGATAGAAAATACTCGATTTTTCATTAAATAATTAAAGAATATTTGTAACATTATAAATTTATTAACATACTATTATAAACATATTTCTTAATAATAAAATATATATTACTGTTTATTATTTTAATAATACTTTAAATCCATTTTCGAGTCGATTGTGAGACGTTCATTTGATCTTGTGTGAGCAAGGAATTGAAGTGAAATCGTAACCAATCCAAGAGGTTACCAGGGCTAAAACGAGCGTTTTTAACGCTAAATTTAATAAAGGACATCCGAGAGACGCGCCACCGCCAACCACTTCACTCGTGGTCGAGACGTGATTTGAATACCACGGTGATATTGGGTTTTTGGTAGTTAAACTTCTCAGAAGGATGGCGGGTGTTGTGGGTCCGATATAGTCGTGGCACATCCGGTGATATCCCGAGGACACGTTCTGAAAGAAAGTTTGGTTTTCACCGTTCCGCGTTGAATCGCAAATGCCACGGGCCGGAAACCACGCGCAATAAGGGTTTTGCGACGCTACGCACGCTCGGCAGGAGGTGGCTTTGCCGCATCTATGCAAAGGTATTGATTTCACTTCGGTGTCGGTTATAACGATCAACTTTGGGTCTCCACCGTCAGACCGTTTCGCTATCAAAAGTTTATTTATCGATACGGGGGTTTCGAATAAACGAATTTCTTCGACGATGATTGGACTGACGCGCCATTCCTTCTCTTCAGAAGGCGCGTTAATAACCATCAACACTTTTCCATTGTCGGTCGCGACGAATACGACGTCAACGAAGCCGCCCGGGTGCACCGGCACTCGAGGATCGACGGTAAGCTTTGTGAATTTATACTCGAACGAGGCTTTCATAAACAACGGTCTTCCGTGGAATGGCGAGACGAGCCCATCCATGAGAGGATGAGAGCGAATAAAATCGATATTTTCTTGGGGAAGGTCTCGGCTGTCATTCACGCAGACGCCTGGACGAGGCTCGGGAACCCCGCTATAAGGAACGGTTTTCCAGTTCGAGTCGAGACCTTTTTGCTCCTTGAAAGGACCGTCGAAGTTATCGAGAATGTCCCTCATCGAAAAACAACAAACCGCCGACCCCGGGATAGAGTTCGAAGGTGTCGTAAAAATAGCGTATATCGCCTCATCATCGTAGCCGTCGCCGTGGCCGCCGTTAGCGCCCGAAATTACGTCGCTGACGGATTGTATTTCGTTGAAGTAGAAAGGGTATTTTCCCGGCGATGAACATTTGAGTCTACTTTTCAAAAACGTCGTCCAGGTTAAAACCTCTTGGAGGCGGTGGCGCCGATTTCCTCGATCGGACTTACAAACTCTTGCCACGCGAGAGTAAACTATTTTGCCACAGTTCATGTATTCGATAGCCGTTTCACGAAAAAAAAAGACATAGTCCCCGTATTCGAAAGAGTGAACGAAATCTGGACAATTGAGCTGATGGTAATCTTTCGAATCGGTTTTTAGGGGGTCTCTGAATATCATCGGGATCATCCCTTGAAAATCACTGACTGTCCCCGAGTAGAGGTGACCGTCCGCGAAAACGAAAGTCGAGTTATGTTTCGGGCTGAAGGGGCATCTACCGACGCCAGAGCGTTCTACGTACGTGAGTTTCCCATCCTCACTCGACGAATATTCTCTGCAGGTCGGCTTATAGGCGTTGGTACCACAAACAAAAAACCCTCCCCCCGTTGTTTTCGCGAACAGTCGAAAGTAATTATGACATTCGGTTTCGGGTTTGCCTTTCTCAAAGCACGAGTCGCTATCCGATTTCTTCGAAATCCATTCGATTTTCCCGCTTAAAAGCTCTGACATATCGATGATGCTTACGTTGTAGATGTAGTTTCTCGCTCCGATGAGAATGGAGTCCTCGTCCCTTCGCAAAAGTTGAAAATAATCGACGCGATTTCTGCTGCCGTGGAAACTTTGCGATGCTAAGTCACCCGAATTGACGACCAAATTTGGAGTTAGCTCGTGAACTATTTCTAAAGCCGCAGCGGTTGATAACTTCGTCGTCATAGGAAAAATGACAGGGTAAACGAATATTAAAAATAACGATTTTAAACGCCCGAGTCGACAAAGTCTTCCTCTTCGCCCACCCATGGGTCTTGTGACGCCAAGAGCGCCAGAATTTTCACCAAATTTAATATCGAAATCTAATAATGGTTTCATAGCTTCTCTTTGGAGCGGTGGGGGTTGATAAATTGATGTTAGTAGATGGATGTCTTAAGTTAATGTCAGAGCGCGCGAGGGTAGTGGTGTAAAGAAAGAAATGAATGAATAACCAAAAAAAAAAATACTTTTGATAAAATTGACTTTATTTAATTTTTTAGATTTCATTATATTTATTTATGTCCTACAACATCTCCCGAGCAAAATTATATTTAAACCTAAAAAAATGAAAAATATAAAAACAATAGTTAATGTAATTTGTTCATCACTGTAGTAGTTCACCGCCCTTTTATCGTAATTATTCTCGTCGATAATCGACGGTTTTAAGTGATCGGATGTTGATGACTGATTATTTTTATAGTCTTTTTTTCCTTCGCCGTTTGCATTTTTCTCGATCTTTGTTGAGAATGAATCGGCAGTGGAGTTTCTTTTATTATTATTATTGTTGTCACTACTTCTATCGAGTGTTTCAACATTCGCTGTTGAGTTTGAAATATTAGTGATTGATAGGGCCACGTTTTTAAATTTAGTCGTGAATTTATCTCCTTCGTTTAATAAAGATGATTTTGTGCTGATTTTGCGTTTTTTCTCAATAACTAGAAGCTGAATATTGGAGGACTCCACCTCTTTAATACTTGCTTTGGTACCCCATTCGTTCAAAAAAGGGGTCTCGGCGTTGGAAATAGCGCCTTGGGTGGTCGATGGTGTATAACTATCGATCGAAGATAACCTGGTACTTTCAGTGGTCTTTTCGATATTATTTTTGATATCTGCATCTTTTCCTACTACGGGAAGACTATTCTTGCTATTTTCGCGTTTCGTATTGATCAATGGTGTTAAATAAAATAATTCATCAGGTCGATTTAATTTCTCAGTATTTATTTTTTTATTACTTTTAATCGACCGAGAGGTACCGGTATCGCCACTGCGTTCTTTGATATTCGATTGCTTCGTGGCATTAGTAATTGGAGACGAGGTGGTCGAAAGAACGGTTTTTTCTGTTCGAATATTATTTATCAAATTGAAATATCTGACTGAAAACATATCGTTATGTGATGTATAAGATATTGTGGTGGTTTCATTAACTTTCCGGAAACACGGGGGGTTTTTAGGCACTTTTAAGGGAGCGTTAGAGCAAAAAGTAGCGCAGTTTCCCTTTATCACAAGACCACAAAATTTGAGTTCTTTAAATTCGTATATATGCGCGGCCTGTTCCTCGTTCGCTTTTGAGATATTTCTGAAATTATCATTGCTATTAGCGTTAGTTGTAAAAATTAGATGCGAAAATTTATAGCTTTGAGTAGTGCCTGCATCAAAGGTAAAATTCAAATACCCTTTATAACTAAGATCACGGAATTTAAAATTTAGATATATTCTAGATTTGAAGAGATGAATTTTTTTTAGTTTTACAAGAGCGGAACCCGCGTTCATATAACTCGTCATTGCCGAGAAAACTGCATTTCGCCATTGGAGGTAAAAGCATCAGCTTAATTTCGAGAACGGGGAAAGATTTGCATGAAGGGCTATTTAATTTTGCTAAAAACGTATCCGCTTCACGTATGTGAAACATATTATAAAAATAACTATCGTGACTCCCCGCGATCGGAAAATCTACGCAAGAGAATTCTGTCTTATATTCGTTATTCACATTGAACGCGTGTAATCGAGTAGGAAATTCGGAAAGTGAAAATAAAAGTAGGAAAGGAATAATGAATACCATTAAGTTATTAATATATTGCTGTATTGTATGTATTAATAAAGGAATTTTTTGAAAAAAAGGATTTTATTTAATTAAAATAATCTAATTTTTAATTTTTATTTATTTATTTATTAAATTTCTCACATCGCAATTTTCAAGAAGCGATTTATATAAATAAAAACAACATTTGTTTGATCGTACGGATTCTTAGTTTTATAAAAAAAAATGCGTTTAAAATTCTTAGCAAATTCCAATTTTTCAAAATAATAAATTAAATTATATTTTTATAGTTTATTTCGTGCGAAACCGCTATTTAAAGGTTCTTTTGTTTAGAGCCCCGACATTTTCTACCCGTTCATCATGGATTCTCCACGGCCTTCTTTCGACCCCACAATGGAAACATTGCAGTTAATTCAAAGTACAGTAAGTAGTTTCCAATACGTGGTGAAACTGAAAGAAAATACTTTTACTGAAAATTTTAGCACGCTTATTCGCAAGCGCTACCAATCGTTGGAAAAAGACCCAATTTCGTCCATAAACAAAATGAACCACTTGGAGAAGACCCTACCGATATTTTTTAACGAGAGATTCGCATCGGTTTTTTTGAAGGAATCGAAAATTCCAATTTTAAATTTGGCGATGACGCATTTTAAAAATTTAATGGAGAAATATAAAAAAGAAACAAATAGGGGCGCTAGGGAAAGAAACAGTCAATGTCTTGACGAATTTTATAGAAATAGTGAAATTTATCAAACATTTTCCGATGGCGTTTACGCTCAAGGATACACTCGCATCATACGGATACCAAAATTTGGGACGGAGTCAAAGACTTATATAAAGGAAGAGTTCTTAATTAACAAATTTGATAACGATAACATCAAAAGGAAAGATAAATCCTTCGTTTCACTGAAAGCAAATATTCCTATCACTGTTAATCAGATTGATGAATTATGCTTAGATTCAATTCGCACTATCAAAAACAATGGTGATGACGCTCTTGTTGGAGAGGATGAGGATGCTGCTATTGAAAATAAATGTGAAAAAATTATAATTGAAAATATTGAAAATATGTTAAGCTTGGAACGGTGTTTGAGCAACAGATCGAAATCGAAATATTCTAACCAATTTCTATCTTTGTTTTACTTTAACGCGATATTGTATATTTCTAACGAACGTTTGAATGAGAACAACCCAAGATTGTTTTCTGCAACACCGACGAACTATTTGACCTTAAAATTGTATATGTTTTTTCGAATATTCTACGTTACTCCTACCACGTATGTTAAGGAATTGCAAATGTTTAAATTATTTTTAATCGATCGTTTAAGCACGGCAAGCGTCAACCGATTTCTTTTTGATGCTTGGCTATTTAGAGAAATGAATCAAATTAATAAGAGACAAAAGAGATCATTCTCACTAAATGCTGATACGAATTTGTGCTTTAATGAATATTCGAACCCCACTCACCTTATTTCATGCTCCTCAATCCTCGAAGCCTTAAAACAGTCATCTAAATCAATGGAAAAAGACGAAATCGAGCTTGCTCAAATTACGGGAGTTCCCGGTAAAAGGGAGGAAGAAAGAATCAATTCGATCAAAGAATCCCTTAAAAACGAATGCTTGAATATATTACTTCTTTATTTTGGTCTTGTTTACGCAATTTCATGGCGAATATTGAGACGGCTAAATTATGAAGAAGTTATTGATTTAGTTTTTGGAGTTCCACCAGAAACGATTCAGCCACCTATTAGCTTGCCGCACCTTATGGGGTTGCCATCGACGGTTCTTCATTTGTTGGGAATTCAGCAATCGCAAATAAATCCTTTCATGAAGGTTATTTGTAATTCGAACGGAGATTTCCAATATGAATTTGGACATTTTTCAAAAACTAAAGAATCTAATGAGGAAAATGTGGCGTCGGGTAAAACTGCCGACTGTATTCATAACCGTTCTGAGCCACCAAAAGGAGGAAATATTTTGCCTCTTCGTTTTATAAAAGAAATCTTGTTTCAAACAACTTTAGATCTCTCCATTCCTGAAAAATACCCAAATATGTGTGAAAAATATTCAAAAAATAGTTTTCGATATGCAGATTGGAAGATATCTCAAAGAGAATATTTTGAAAATGCTGAACTCAATTCATTGTTTATAATTACAAAATTAGGCGATGGTGTTTATCAGTTCAAAAATATCGGAGATTTGGCTTTATGGGCGCTCGTTTTGTACAAAAAATATATCGGTTTCGACTTAAAACAGATTTGTTTCTCGAAGCCTCAAATGCCAAAATTTGAAAAGCTTGTAAAAAATTTAATAATTCAAGATTACATCGTTCATGGCGGATTTAAATTACCAGGAGAAAAAAATGACGCTAAAAAATTTAAGAAACAGCTTACTTCTGAGATTATTCCCGCAGATCCGTTATCGAACTACGCCATTACTCATCCACTTTCGTACGATTATAAAAAGGTCATCATAACGGGGATATCTGCTTTCAGTTTAAATGATTTTTTTGAAGAGAAACTACGAGAGATATTTTCAACGAAATATTCTGTCAACGCCTTAAGAATAACATCACTAAATTTTTTATTAAAATCGTCTGCTGAATCATTATTATCTTCTCCCTTCTTTGACGATGAGGATAAAAAAATAAGGAAACGGCTATTTGCAAAAATTATAAATGCGGCTGACGAGAATTTTAAAGATATGCCTGAAATGCTGCTTTTGAAAACGCACACCGAGAAGATTTTCGAAGATGGACTAGCTTCGTACAAAAACCTAGATCGCCGAGAAACGATCAGGTTTTTCAACGGGGGTTTAAACAACTTCGACATCAGTCAGGAGAAATTGAAAACAATTGAAAAAACGCGCTTTTATATTTGAAAATAGCTAAAGTGTTCACATTTCATATATTGTTTATATCATACATGAAATAAATTTTTTATATTATATATTACCTTTCTTTCCCTTAAAAATTTTTATACTTTGCAAGATTTACGATGAAAAACGTAAAAACCTCCCTCCCTGTGAAGACGGCACTTCAGGATCAACGGTAAGCTTTGTAAATTTATACTCGAACAAGGCCTTCATAATAAACGGCCTTCCGTGGAATGGTAAGACGAGCCCATCCGTGAGAGAATTAGAGGAAAAAATCGACATTTTCTCGGCTGTCATTCACGCAGACGCCTGGACGAGGTTCGGGAACCCCACTATAAATTTTTGCTCCTTGAAAAGACCGCCGAGGTATCCAGAACATCCTTCATCTAAAAAGAACAAACCGCCGACCCCGGAATAGAGTTTGGGGTTGTCGTAAGTAAAAAGAGCATATATTACTTCATCATCGTGCCCAAAATTACGCCACTGACGGATTGTACTTTGTCGAAGTAGAAAGGGTATTCTTCCGGCGATGTGCAATTGAGTCTACTTTTCAAAAACGTCGTCCGGGTTGAAACCTCTTGAGCGCGGTTGCAACGATCTCCTCGATCGGATTTTGCAGACTCTCCGAACGCGAGAGTAAACTACTTTGCCGCAGTTCATGTTTTTGACGGCCGTTTCGCGAAAAAAGAAGAAAACGTAAACCCCGTATTCAAACGAGTGGACGATATTGGGATTTTGGAGCTGATAGTAGTCACCCGAAATCGAAACTTGTATCTCATTCTCATTCAATTTTGTTTCTTTGGCTAAATTAGTGAATCGACCATCCTCGGCTGAATTAGTGAATCAACCTCGACCGAATGAGAATGAGATAGCTTTCCCCTAATCGAAACTTGTATCTCATTCTCATTTAATTTTGTTTCCTCAACCTAATTAGTGAATCGACCATCCTAGGCTAAATTAGTGAATCGACCTCGACCCAATGAGAATGAGATAATTTACCCGAAATCGAAACTTGTATCTCATTCTCATTTAATTTTGTTTCCTCCGCCTAATTAGTGAATCGACCATCCTCGGCTGAATTAGTGAATCGACCTCGACCGAATGAGAATGAGATAATTTACCTGAAATCGAAACTTGTATCTCATTCTCATTCAATTTTGTTTCTTTGTCTAAATTAGTGAATCGACCATCCTCGGCTGAATTATTGAATCGACCTCGACCGAATGAGAAGATAATTTACCCGAAATCGAAACTTTTATCTTATTCTCATTCAATTTTGTTTCTTTGGCTAAATTAGTGAATCGACCATCCTCGGCTGAATTAGTGAATCGACCTCGACCGAATGAGAATGAGATAATTTACCTGAAATCAAAACTTGTATCTTATTCTCATTCAATTTTGTTTCTTTGGCTAAATTAGTGAATCGACCATCCTCGGCTGAATTAGTGAATCGACCTCGACCGAATGAGAATGAGATAGCTTTACCCGAAATCGAAACTTGTATCTCATTCTCATTTAATTTTCGTTCATCGACTAAATTAGTGAATCGACCATCCTAGGCTAAATTAGTGAATCGACCTCGACCCAATGAGAATGAGATAATTTACCCGAAATCGAAACTTGTATCTTATTCTCATTCAATTTTGTTTCTTTGGCTAAATTAGTGAATCGACCATCCTCGGCTGAATTAGTGAATCGACCTCAACCGAATGAGAATGAGATAGCTTTACCCGAAATTGAAACTTGTATCTCATTCTCATTTAATTTTCTTTCATCGACTAAATTAGTGAATTGACCATCCCCGGCTGAATTAGTGAATCGACCTCAACCGAATGAGAATGAGAT
Organism: Trachelipus rathkii; assembly: GCA_015478945.1. Taxonomy (NCBI): domain Eukaryota; kingdom Metazoa; phylum Arthropoda; class Malacostraca; order Isopoda; family Trachelipodidae; genus Trachelipus; species Trachelipus rathkii. Next base: position 618 of record JABUQX010047353.1, on the reverse strand, counting down.
AGCTTTACCCGAAATCGAAACTTGTATCTCATTCTCATTTAATTTTCTTTCATCGACTAAATTAGTGAATCGACCATCCTCGGCTGAATTAGTGAATCGACCTCGACCGAATGAGAATGAGATAATTACCCGAAATCAAATATTGTATCTCATTCTCATTCAATTTTGTTTCTTTGGCTAAATTAGTGAATCGACCTTCCTCGGCTGAATTAGTGAATCGACCTCGACCGAATGAGAATGAGATAATTTACCCGAAATCGAAACTTGTATCTCATTCTCATTCAATTTTGTTTCTTTGGCTAAATTAGTGAATCGACCATCCTCGACTGAATTAGTGAATCTTCCTCGACCGAATGAGAATGAGATAATTTACCCGAAATCGAAACGTATCTCATTCTCATTCAATTTTGTTTCTTTGGCTAAATTAGTGAATTGACCATTCTCGGCTGAATTAGTGAATCTACCTCGACCGAATGAGAATGAGATAATTTACCCGAAATCGAAACTTGTATCTCATTCTCATTCAATTTTGTTTCTTTTTCTAAATTAGTGAATCGACCATCCTCGGCTGAATTAGTGAATCGACCTCGAACGAATGAGAATGAGATAATTTACCTG
>JABUQX010047352.1:30000-40000 GCA_015478945.1 Trachelipus rathkii | reverse complement strand
TTTGAGGGTTGATATAGCCTCATGGTCTTCTTTAGAAAGATTTTTGTAATTTTTGTCTTTAAGAAACGAAAAGGAAAAAGTTTTCAGTTTAGTTTTAAGATGGTCTTCATTTTCCACAGAGATAGTTTTAAGTTCCTGTTTTTTGTGTAAAATATCATTGTAAAGTTTCTCCACTTCAATATATTTGTCAATTTTGCTACATTTAGTTTTTAAACCAAAGTTTAGGCCTTTGTTGAGCAAGTTATTTTCATTATGATTGAGTTCGTAATCAGATAAGTTATAAATGAAAGATTTATCTTCTTTAAGTATGAATTCGCTATTGTATAGGCGCTGTAATTTGGAGATGTGTCTAAATTTGATATCATTATTTAATTCGCGAAGTTCACGGTAAAGAAAGATGATTGAAGAATAAAAGTAAAAATTATTCAATGATCTCCTAAAAATTAATAGGGTTTGTCCTGTTTCTTTTTGAAGCTTGCTGCTTTTTAACTTTTGCTGGAGTATTTCATTATCAAGCAGTTTTAGTTGAAAGTTTTTTGTAATTTCATTATCTTGTAAATTTCTATTATACAATCTTATCTTTAGAAAGTTTGGAAGAAGCTGATTATCTTTACAATAATTTAGAAATTCTATGTCAGCTTTTGTTTTTATATAAGTTTTACTTTTAACTTCTAATTCTCTAAATTTTTTTTTTCTGATTTTCATTTAATTTTCTTAATACTAGTCTAGAAAATAGTTTGCATAGAAAATAAGAGGCATATTTAAATTTATTAGTTTCTGACCGGTTTCGTCCGTAAACTTCGGACATCTTCAGAGTTTCGATTCGAGTTGGTACAAGACGATCGAAATTAACTTTTATAAAAAAAACAGGACAATACGAATAATATCTCTGAAAGCATTAAATTTTATTTTAAAACTTCAAATGCAAAAGACTTTGATAAAGAGGAAAAATGCCTACGCGGCATTATTAACACCCACATTAAATCTACAAGCAACACAAAAATCACAGTTAAACTATACCACAAAACAAGAAAACTTTCTTCCTGCTTTTCTACTAAGGATACCCTTTCAGTTAACCACCATGTCGTGTACCAATTCGCATGTCCCGAGTCTGACTGTACGTCGACGTATATTGGTTACACGACTAATAGATTGACAGATAGGGCATACCAGCACCGATTTAAACCTAGTAAAATATATGAACATTTATTCACGGAACATAACAAAACAACTATACCTGATATCTCACAGTCATTCAAAATTTTGCACTCCTCATGCGAAGCTCAAAAACTGAAAATAGCTGAGGCTTACTACATAAAACATCTAAAACCAGACATTAACATAAAGTTCAATATTGTCACTTAAATTAATTATAATATTAAATGAAAATATCTAAAATCTAATTTTTAAATTAATTTTTAAATCTTGTATTATAATAATTCATTCAAATGTTAGAATCGAAACTCTGAAGATGTCCGAAGTTTACGGACGAAACCGGTCAGAAACTAATAAATTTAAATATGCCTCTTATTTTCTATGCAAACTATTTTCTAGACTATTATTATTATTATTATTCATTTATATAAAAATATTTAAATTTGATAGTTTCTGACCGGTTTCGTCCGTAAATTCGGACATCTTCGGAGTTTCTCTTCTAAAATTTGATTTAATTAAAAATAAATGATTTAAAAAAAATTAAAATTACAAATTAGATTTTAGATTTTAGTATTTCATATTATATTTAATTTAAGTGACAATACGTTGAACTTTATGTTAATGTCTGGTTTTAAATGTTTTATGTAGTAAGCCTCAGCTATTTTCAGTTTTTGAGCTTCGCATGAGGAGTGCAAAATTTTGAATGACTGTGAGATATCAGGTATAGTTGTTTTGTTATGTTCCGTGAATAAATGTTCATATATTTTACTAGGTTTAAATCGGTGCTGGTATGCCCTATCTGTCAATCTATTAGTCGTGTAACCAATATACGTCGACGTACAGTCAGACTCGGGACATGCGAATTGGTACACGACATGGTGATTAACTGAAAGGGTATCCTTAGTAGAGAAGCAGGAAGAAAGTTTTCTTGTTTTGTGGTATAGTTTAACTGTGATTTTTGTGTTGCTTGTAGATTTAATGTGGGTGTTAATAATGCCGCGTAGGCATTTTTCCTCTTTATCAAAGTCTTTTGCATTTGAAGTTTTAAAATAAAATTTAATGCTTTCAGAGATATTATTCGTATTGTCCTGTTTTTTATAGAGTTTGTTGATGGTTTTGTTAAAATCGAATCGAAACTCTGAAGATGTCCGAAGTTTACGGACGAAACCGGTCAGAAACTAATAAATTTAAATATGCCTCTTATTTTCTTTGCAAACTATTTTCTAGACTAGTATTAAGAAAATTAAATGAAAATCAGAAAAAAATATTTAGAGAATTAGAAGTTAAAAGTAAAACTTATATAAAAACAAAAGCTGACATAGAATTTCTAAATTATTGTAAAGATAATCAGCTTCTTCCAAACTTTCTAAAGATAAGATTGTATAATAGAAATTTACAAGATAATGAAATTACAAAAAACTTTCAACTAAAACTGCTTGATAATGAAATACTCCAGCAAAAGTTAAAAAGCAGCAAGCTTCAAAAAGAAACAGGACAAACCCTATTAATTTTTAGGAGATCATTGAATAATTTTTACTTTTATTCTTCAATCATCTTTCTTTACCGTGAACTTCGCGAATTAAATAATGATATCAAATTTAGACACATCTCCAAATTACAGCGCCTATACAATAGCGAATTCATACTTAAAGAAGATAAATCTTTCATTTATAACTTATCTGATTACGAACTCAATCATAATGAAAATAACTTGCTCAACAAAGGCCTAAACTTTGGTTTAAAAACTAACTGTAGCAAAATTGACAAATATATTGAAGTGGAGAAACTTTACAATGATATTTTACACAAAAAACAGGAACTTAAAACTATCTCTGTGGAAAATGAAGACCATCTTAAAACTAAACTGAAAACTTTTTCCTTTTCGTTTCTTAAAGACAAAAATTACAAAAATCTTTCTAAAGAAGACCATGAGGCTATATCAACCCTCAAACAGAATCCAAGCATAGTAATCAAAAGACCAGACAAAGGAGGAGGAGTGGTGATTATGAATAAAACCAGTTATGAACTAAAACTTAAAAATATCTTGAATGACGTTAACAAATTTACCATAGCTCCACCAAACATTAATAATATCACTAAAAATAAAATAAATAAAATAGCACATGAAATTAAGAACAAAAATATCTCTAACAAAATTAAAAGAACTGGTCATTACAATGAAGGATATATATATGGACTACCCAAAATACACAAAGATGAAAAAGACCCACCCCTGCGTCCCGTAATATCAATGTGTGGTACTGTCACTCATGACATTGCTCAATACCTCAATACCTTAATACGTCCTTACTTAGATAGCACGTTTATTGTCAAATCTAATAATGAAACCCTATGTAAACTATCTCACTTAAAACTTAGCAACTCAGAAACGCTTGCTTCTCTGGATGTTGAATCATTATTTACGAATGTCCCCGTTGTAGAAACCATAGATATTATAATTAAACATGTTTATCATTCTAATAATCCACCTCCTCATGACATTTCCGAAAACCATATGAGGAACCTACTATTAATATGTTGTACTGAAACCCCTTTCAAATTTCAAGATAGTTTCTACCTGCAAAAGGATGGTGTTGCCATGGGTTCACCTCTGGGCCCTACATTCGCTGACTTTTACATGGCGGAGCTAGAAAATGGAATTTTGAGGGAAAACAATACATTTAACCCAGTCTTTTATGTAAGATATGTTGACGACACCCTTACTATATTTAGGAACCATACAGACATTCTATCAGTTTATCAACCGCTTGCAAAACCTTTCTTGCCTCAAATTTACATCTGAAACATCTCTAAATAATATTATTAACTTTTTGGATATTAAAATCAAAATTAATGATGATGGAACCTTTTCTACAGGCATACATGTCAAGCCAACTGATAATGGTCTGTACCTTAATTACAGCTCCTACTCCCCAGAAGTATATAAGAATTCAATTGTAAAAACACTCATATATAGGGCTTATAAATTGTGCTCGGATTGGGAATCATTTGATGTTGAAGTTCAAAGAATTAAACAGAACCTGATCAACTGTAACCACCCTTTAAATTTAACGGAAAAAATAATTAACAAAACCATCAACAAACTCTATAAAAAAACAGGACAATACGAATAATATCTCTGAAAGCATTAAATTTTATTTTAAAACTTCAAATGCAAAAGACTTTGATAAAGAGGAAAAATGCCTACGCGGCATTATTAACACCCACATTAAATCTACAAGCAACACAAAAATCACAGTTAAACTATACCAGAAAACAAGAGAAAAAATTAAGAAATGCTTTTCCACTTAAGGTACCCTTTCAGTTAACTCTCCATGTCGTGTACCAATTCGCATGTCCCGAGTCTGACTGTACGTCGACGTATATGGTTACACGCGACTAATAGATGACAGATAGGGCATTACCAGCACGATTTAAACCTAGTTAAAAATATATGAACATGTTATCACGGACATAACAAAACAACTCTATACCTGATATCTCACAGTCATTTAAAATTTTACACTCCTCATGCGAAGCTCAAAAACTGAAAATAGCTGAGGCTTACTACATAAAACATTAAAACCAGACATTAACAAAAGTTCAACGTATTGTCACTTAAATTAATATAACTCAAAATAACTTTCTAAAATCTAATTTGAATTTTAATTTTTTAAATCTTGTATTATAATTCATTCAAATGTTAGGAATCAAAACTCTGAAGATGTCCGAAGTTTACGGACGAAACCGTTCAGGAAAATAAATAAATTTAAATATGCCTCTTATTTTTTATGCAAACTATTTTCTAGACTAGTATTTAAGAAAAATAAATGAAAATCAAAAAAAACATTTTGAAAATCAACAGTTTTAACTAACAATTCTATGAAGAAATCCAGGCTAACTTAGAATATCTATTTTTTTGTTATTATTATTATTATGCATTATATTATTATTATTATTATTATTATTATTATTATTATTATTTAATTATTATTATTATTATATTATATTATTAATATTATATTATTATATTATTTATTAATTATTATATTATTATTATTATTATGGAAAATTATTTTTTATTATTATTATTATGTATTATTATTATTATTATTATTATTATTTATTTATTATATATTATTATTATATTATATTATTATTATTATTTTTATAATTATATATTATTATTATTATTATTATGTTTTTTATTATTATTATTATTATATTATTATTTATTATTTATTATTATTATTATTATATTTATTATTATCTATTATTATTATATTATATCTATTATTATTATTATTATTATTATATTATTATATTATTATTTTATGTACAAATATTGACGCTGTCTTATTATTATAGTTATTATTATTTAATTTATGAGATTCATTATTATTATTATTTTGATTAATTATTATATTATTATTCATTATTATTATTTATTATTATTATTATTATTATTATATTATTATTTTATTATTATTATTATTATTATTATTATTTATATATTATTAATTATTATTATATTATTATATTATTATTATTATTATATTATTATTATTATTTTAATTTAATATTACTATTATTGTTATTATTATTTTTGTTATTATTTATTATTATTATTATTATTATTTATTATTATTATATTATTATCTAGTTATTATTATTATTATTATTATTATTATTATTATTATTATTTATTATTATTATATTTATTATCATAATTATTATTCATTATTATTATTATTATTATTATTATTATTTATTATTATTTTATTATTATTATTATATTATTTACTATTATTATATATTATTATTATATTATATTATTATTATTATTATGATTATTATTAATTATTTATTATTATTATTATGTATTATTAATATTATTATTATTATTAAATTATTATTATTTATTATTATTATTTTATTCATTATTATATTATTATTATCATTAATTTTTATCATTATATTTATTATCAGTATATTTACTATTATTACTACTTTTATTTATTTATTTATTTAATATTATTATTATATTATTATTATATCTATTATTATTATTCATTAATTATTATTATTGTTAGAAATATATTATATTATGATTATTATTATAGTATTATTATTATATATTATATTATTATTATTATTATTATTATTATTATTATTATCGTTATTAATTCTATTATCATTGTTATTATTGTTATTATCATTATTGTTTTTACTATTATTATTATTATTGTTATTATTATGTATTTTTGTTATTATTATTATTATTATTATTATTATTATTATTATTATTATTATTATTATTATTATTATTATTATTATTATATTATTATTTTATTATTATTTTATTATTATTATTATTGTTATTTTTATTTATATTATTATTATTACTATTATTGTTATTTTTATTGTTATTATTATTATTGTCATTATTGTCAAATGTTATTCGTATTACTATTATTTTGGGCTCAATGGACGAAAACGTCCCCCTAGTAGCCCTCTTCTCATCTATTTATTCTTTTGTATTAATATAAATATGTAAACACAACCATGTAAGCTATTAGAGAGAATAAAATATTTTTGATTTTTGATTTTTTTTTATTATTATTATTATTATTATTATTATTATTATTATTATTATTATTATTATTATTATTATTATTATTATTATTATTATTATTATTATTATTATTAATAATATTTCTAATAGTAGTATTAGTAAAAATAGTAGTAGTAGTAGTAGTAGTAGTAGTAGTAGTAGTAGTAGTAGTAGTAGTAGTAGTAGTAGTTAAAGAGATTAAGGAAATCTAATGTCTCCTGGATCTTCTCTAGAAATTTGACTGCCATAGCCTTTCTCTGCTGTTTGTCTAAGACTATAAGGGTCTGTTTCGCCTTGATGTTGTATGCATAAGCTCTTATAACGTTACTAGTGTTCTCCTGCAATACTCACAGGATATATCGAGGGAATGACTTGACTTTCGCACAGAGCTTCTCGAACTTTGCTGAACTGACTCTCTCACGCTCTCGACCAGCTCGGCTGTACGCTTCCTGGGACGTCCTGAGTGGCTTGGACGGTTTTCACTTGCTGCATTGAGGTTCTCCACGGTCCCATACTTCTCAAAGTGGTCCACCCAGTTCTGAATTCAGCTTTTGGAGGGGGCCTTCTCACATTCGAATGATGCATGAAAGTCTCCTGGATTTTCTTGAACGAGCCTGTCTTGTAGTAATGTTTGACGCAGTATATTCTTTGCTCGAGCTTCCATTGAGGTCTAGTTGTGTTCACAGACGTTGCTTCTGCCATATCCTGCAAAATAAGGGTGATTAGTGAATGATTGTAGGAGATATCACAAAACGCGCGCACAGGGCGCGTTTTTTTTTAATATATATATATATATATATATATATATATATATATATATATATATATATATATATATATATATATATATATATATATATATATATATATATATATATATATATATAATATATAATATATATATATATATATATATATATATATATATATATATATAGAGATATATACTGATTTTACACATAATAGAGAGAATTTTAAATAAGAAATTGAACAAAGAGACTGGAATTGGAATTTCAATATATTTTGGAAAAATGTTTGAAGAAATTCAAAAGTAAAAAAAAACGAAAAAAAGAAAAACATTTATAGTTAAAATGGACCATTTAAACATAGAAGTGACGGTTAAACGTAAATTTTTTTAAATTTATTTATTTATTTTTATATATTTTCTTTACTCTTTCTATATTTTTATTAACCCATTTCTTTAGGTCTGTTTTTCCTTTTATTATGCTATGTGCATATTTATTACTTATTATTATTTATTAATTATTATTATTATTATTATTATATATTATTATTATTATTTATTATTATATTATTATTATTATTATTAATTTATTGTTATTATTATTATATTATTATTATTATTATTATTATTATTATTTATTATTATATTATGTATTATTATTTATTATTATTATAAATTATTATTATACTATATTATCGTTATTTACTTTAATTAATTGCTAACTATTTCTTATTAATTAACCTAATTACTATTTATGTTTAATTTATTATTATTATTATTATTATTATTATTATTATTATTATTATTATTATTATTATTATTATTATTATTATTATTATTATTATTATTATTATTATTATTATTATTATTATTATTATTATTATTTATTATTATTATTATTATTTATTATTATTATTATTATTATATTATTATTATTGTTGTTGTTGTTGTTTTGTTGTTGTTGTTGTTGTTATTATTATTATTATTATTATTATTATTATTATTATTATTATTATTATTATTATTATTATTATTATTATTATGAAAAATACAAAAATTTTAGTTCCATTCTTTACGACACTTATGATAAAAACTTTCCCATAAAACACAAAACAATCTCTGAAAAGAGGTCAATAAATAAATGGTTGACAAAAGCATTACTAACCTCAATTAGACAAAAACACAACCTTCATAAAAGTGCTAAGCTGGGGACTATACCGATGCATGTTTACACAGAATACTCCTCTACACTTAAAAAACTAATAAGGAAATCCAAAGCTAGTTTCTTTGCTGATAAGTTCAACCAGACTCAATCCAAGCCACGTTCGCAATGGGGCATTATTAACGACATTTTAAACCGTCACAATAAACAAAAAACAAAAATTGAACAATTAAAAATAGGTGATGAAATAGTTACGAACAAACAACGCATAGTCAACGAATTGAACTCCTACTTTACTACCGTAGGGGCAGCTTTAGCAGCCGAAGTTCCAGAAACAGAGAGGGTCTTTGCCGATTATTTAAGACCACACGAAGGGCAGAACTTTGCATTCGAAAGAATATCAGCATCTGACGTTGAGTGTGTCATAAATGGTCTCATGAATAAAGGCTCTGACCTTCAGAGTGTTCCGAACTGGATATACAAACATTGTAAAAAAGAAATCTCACCTATTTTAGCCTCTCTCTATAACAATTCAATTGACTTACATCATTATCCAACTGAATTAAAAATCGCAAAAGTTACCCCTGTTCCCAAGAGCTCTGACACCTCCCTTCCAAAAAACTCTCGTCCGATTTCAATCCTTCATACAACTGGTAAAATCTTTGAAAAGTTAGTCCATGCTCAACTTACTAATTACTTGCATGCAACTGGGCTTCTCTCACAAAATCAGTTTGGCTTCACCAAAAACCGCAACACTGAGGATGCTCTGATATTCCTTACTGAAAAACTATACAAAGCACTAAATGAAAAACAAACATGTGTACTTTTACTATTAGATTTCTCAAAAGCATTCGATGTAGTTCCGCACAACCTACTCTTAAACAAATTAGAGAGACTTGGTATCACTAATGGTTCACTACAATGGTTTCAGTCATACTTATCTAACCGAACACAATACGTCCGTTTAGGAGACACATCATCCTCACTTTCCTCAATTTCCCACGGTGTCCCTCAGGGCTCCATACTTGGGCCACTATTCTTTAATATATATACAAATGACTTTCAAAATTGTCACAGTTCAATACACTCTCAATATGCTGATGACACTGCAATCTTAATATCAGACCGTAATATAAACACACTTAATGGCAAAGTAAATAACGAATTAAAAAAACATTATACCATGGGTAGAGGCAAACAAACTCTCCCTTAATCTACAAAAAACAAAATTACCTAGTAATAACAAATCAAAAGAACCCTGTTCAACTTAATGTAAGAGCAAAAGATATAATTATAAATCGGCAATCGTCTGCCAAGTTATTAG
>JABUQX010047352.1:0-22500 GCA_015478945.1 Trachelipus rathkii | reverse complement strand
TATATTATAATATTAATATATATTATATATATTCATAATATAATGAAATTATCTTCCGTAAATAAAGTTACTAGAGATATACTTACCCTAATGACCTTCCCTCTATTATCTTACCTATCTTTATCAATGTATATCTAATTATATATATATATATATATATAATATATAATTATAATATATTATATATAATATTATATATATATAAATTATATTAATATATAATATATATATATATTAATATATATATAGTCTAAGATCCGTAAAAAGTTCAGGCAGTAAACTTAGTAAAATATAATAAAACAGCTATATACACGAATAAAATATATATATAAATATTACATTTATATTTAATTATAATCATGAGTATGAGACCATTTTTTTTATTATCGCGGAAAATTAAAAAAAAAAAATTAAAAAAAAATAACGCTCTTTTTTAAAAATAAATTATAAAATATTTTACATAAAAAATGTATGAATAAAATAATTTAACAGTTTTTATTTAATTCTAGAGAGATAATGATTGTAAAGATTTTCCCTTATGATATAGTAGATTATATATAATATATTATATAATATGCAGCATCAGCATAAATTATACTATATAGTGATGATACCAATAATCGCTTATTAATTATTATTTTAATTCATAAACTAACGAACATAGATAAGAACGGATAAAAAAAAACACTAAACTAGAGGTAAGATAAAGTATTTAATATCAAAGATACCACGATAGAGATGGATAGATGAGGTACAAGATGTGTGTCGCTTGGTTAATCTTTCGTGACGGAAATTGCCAGCCACCGGGAGGACTGGAAACGGGAGAGTGGAACTTCAATCGTTCAAACACACTACCCAATCTAATGACCTCTCATAAGTCGAATCACTATCGAATTAAATCCCCCTAATAAAAAGAGATAATAATTAATTAAAATAAGAAAAAATATAAAATATTATTTTACTTCCAATATAACATATTTTAATGACTTAAAAAAAATATTATAATATGGTGAATAAATTTATGAGATTGACAACTACTTTTGCATACTATCTGAGAATAAAATAATCTAAAGTCAAATGGATATTTCAAGAGATCTCAAATAAATATAACAAATGAACTGTGCACATAATGATTGGATTTTCAATTAAGAATTATACTAAATGAAATTTATATTAATAAATAACTTTAATAAAATAATATATTTATAAATGTAAATATAGTTTAAATATAATATATAATAAATATAATTATGGAATAATAAATATATATAATATAAAATTTTTATTAAAGTATTCATATCGAAATGAATATAAATTGACTCTTATGAACTGAAGTGTATAATAATTAAAATTTTATACTCAAGAATGATGTTATTAATTAATATTAGATAATAAACAAGTCTGAATTCTCTGCAATTACCACATTCCACCAGCCAACAGATTGGTAATAAGAAATAAACTATACATATGGATCATAATAATAGTGAATGCAATCAATAATTAAATATATAATATAATAATAAATAATAATTAAATAAAATACATAAATTTAATAATATTAATTAATTTTAAGTATATATATTAATTTAATATAAAAAATTAATAAAATTAAATAATTATAATAAAAATATATAATAAATAATTAAATTAATAATTAAATAATAATAATTAATAAAATAAAATAATATAATAAATAATTATAATAATATATTAAATTAATAATAGTATAATAATATATATATAAATAATAATAATAATATCTTTATTCTATACTTCTCCATTCGAATATATTAAATATACAAAGAGTTGGGAAAATTAAAAAATAATATAATATATTAATATTAGTTCATAATATATATTAATACCAAATAATAATAATGATAAATAATAATAATATAATAAATAATTTTAAATATATAAATAATATATAAATATATATAAAATTATATATATTAATTAATTAATAATAATAATTAAATAGAGAATGAAAATAAAGAGACCATAAAACTATAGGGTAATAGTGAAAATACGTAGAGGCAGATAGAGAAAGATGTGTTAACCCAAAACTTTCTCCAAATATTTTCTTCGTTCTTTTCTCACTTACTATTTTGCACTTTACACCACTCTATGCTAAAATAGTGGAGCGTAGGTGTAAATTTGTTAGGAAAATAAATCATGACCCAAGTTACTCTGAGAATATTGAACCCAAGTCTAGAAGTATAGTTCATTATTTTTGTCTACGATAGTACATCAAAAAAAAGACCACAAAGAAAACTTCTGATAAGAAGCCGACAATAGATCTCATAAGCTCAATATTGGAATTACAAGGTTTATGAGTGAGGTAATAACATACAAAAGTTTTTTAGACCCAGATGTTTAAAGCATATTACTCAATAATATACTCAATTTCAACTTAAACATTATAATTATAACATTCCAGTTAGGGTAGATGAATGATAAAAAGTGTTTTATTAGTAAAAAATGTTTATATGCCATGTAATGCAAATACAAAAAACACAAATACATAATAACATATCTTTAAGCTAGTTCCTGAAACACCTTCTGAAGCCAAATTCCAAAAAAAAAGAATTATTCAAGAAAGTCTTAGTTCAAAGAAAAGCTATATATGAAAAACTGGATTTCTTCTTTGAGAAGTAAAAGCAAGAACTGCTCTCTTTTACAAGGACTTGAAGAAGAAATGTCCGCAGAGTATCTGGAGAAATAGAGAAATCAGATGCTGAGATGTTCTGGAGTCATTTAATTAAAGTTTAGATGGATCAGAATCCTGATATCATTGCTGAGAAATTGTACAAGTTCGAAGACATATAATCATGAACTAAAGGCTACCAATGCTGACCATGAAATGTAGTAGTGACAGGGGTAAATTTAAGTAGTTTTAGTCATTAAAAGTACCAAAAAGCAAAAAATAAAAAATTAAAACAATAATCTATAGCATATATAATACTGACCAAATGAATAATTAAGACTATAAGAGTTAAATTAATATATATAATTTCATACACATAAATATTTCCTAATTGAAAAGCTTATTTTTCTTATAACATAAGTACTGAAAATTCTCTATTATTCTAATGGTAAATACAAATAAGTGAATATAAGAATAAAGTCTAGATTAGCATAATCATTAGCAGCATCATAATTGTTTCTATGATCAATATACATTGAGAGAATTAAGATTTATTAGTGAAGTTATCACCAAACAGACAAAAATTGAGACAGTGGAATAATATAATTATAATAATAAATAATATAATAGATAATTAATAATAATAATATATTAATTAATAATTATAAAATAATATATAATAATAATAATTAATAATGAATAATAATAACGTTGATAATGTATAAATAAAGATATAATTACTTAAATATGTTTAAATACTACATATAATAAATAATAATTTAATAATAATAATTATTAATAGTATTAATAATATATTAAATAGTAATAATATTATAAATTACAATTACTGTGAACAAATAAATACATCAATATTGTTTCGAATATACAAAAAATCAATAATCAAAAACAATTTGTTTAGTATTCACATCTGAAGTGTTTAAGTCATTAGAAGAGTTTGTAGCATGAAATTAAATTTGACTATTAGATAACCAGAAATAAATGAAAATACGGCACGAAAGAAGAAAAACTGAATCGAACTAGATTGTCGAAGAACTACCCTAGAGGGGCAACAGGTATTTATACCCTTCGTCCCGAACACTGAGACGAATATGCCTAACTCTAACACTAATGAAAGTATAGAAATTTGAAGATAAATTAAATGGTTGAAAAAAAAATCACAGTTCAACACTGGTGGACAGGTGTAATAATAACTCGCGGGATTCGAATTTTGAAGTCAGTGTAGGTTGATAATATTAGGAGATCAGGAGGTCGAGAGGAAAATTAATAAAGTAAATACTAATAAATGACAAGAAAAATATAAAATTATGAAAATCAATAAATAAATAACTATATAAATTAATTTATAAAATATTCTTGTAACAGTTTTGAAATTAGAAAAAATTTCTTTTTACAATGAACAATTTAATTACCTAATATATAATATACATAAACTACCAAAAAGAGTCCAAAAGGTAAATTAGATGATAATGCTACAATAATGAGAGTATATTTCAAAAACACTTACAGGGATAATAACAGGAAGAATCTTTCAAACTAGAGACTGTAAATACTACTAGCAAATCAGGTATGGATACCAATGTCAAATATCATGTGTCCAATTTCTACGATATATACCATTTAAATATTTGGAAAAATCATCAAAATTTAGCCAAATTTTTTTCTTATGAAAATGCTTCTTATATTTGGATTTTGCATACTTAAAATAGTAATAAGTTATCCATTAAATGACAATAATTATATTAATTATGAAATAATAAGAATGGATAAACTACAAAATGAGCAATATAATATATATACAGAATTCAACACAGAGTGGAGACTAATAATTAATAATAATAGCATATGAATAACAATAATGGTAATTAATAATAATTGAATTTGCCTAAGTTAGAAGCAAATCCAAATCCAAAATTTTGTTCATGTCAGACAAATAAAGTCATTGAGACTTATCAGGACTAAGACCAGTCTATGTCTATAATCGCATCCTGTTGGTTGGATGTAATCACAGGGAACGATAGATGATATTTGGCCTTTTTTAGAAGTTGACCTAATGAACCATTCTACGTATGTTGCTAACATTAGCATTTGCAGAATCTTGCACATGGTATTATGTATCCAAATTTCCAAAACCTTCCTAAAAAAATCTCTAAAGCTGGAATTGACCGTAATTTATAGTAAAAGGTGTTGTTTTATCCTAGGTGCGTTTGATTATTAAGGATTAATAAATATATTTTAACCAAAGCTGACGGTCCCCCAAAAACCTAGTTTAATGTGCATTCATAAGAATCAATTAAATCTCCTGATATTCAAATGGCTAGGAACATTATGTTGTATAAAAGTTATAGATTAATATACAGTTATTTTGGCCTCAAATGGTGAAAATATTCTGCATTGGGAAAATGGTATACCCGACATTGGGATGAGGATGAAGATGGTCAGAAATGGAAAGCGGTTTAGTAAAGTTTTGCATTGAGTAAGGCCTCATAGAAAGGATTTCGATTGGTGAAGAAGATTATTTTGTAAAACCTTCGCCCTTTCTTATTGAATAACAATGAAAGCCAGATGTTAGTGAAAGTGATTTATTCCCTCAAATGAAATATTTCTGGATGTTAGAGTGTTTTTAAAGCCCAAGATTAATTTCAAAAGCTATATGTTATTAATCGGATGACCCCCAAAAAATTCCCAATGGCACCACAATTCCAGCCGGTTTTTTGACACTTATAAATAAGGGGGGGAAATACATGAAATAAATTTTAAAACTACGAAAAAAAAAAAAAACCCACTTAAAAAAGGTTTGAAAAATTACAGTAAAACTTGTTACTGATAAGCTTCAGCAATTCTGATAGGATTTGGACACGATGATTCGCAGAAAATGAGTGAGAAGATTTATTTCGGAAAAACAAATTAGGCTTCCAGGATATTAATTAAAAATTTCAAATCAAAAAGTGATTTTAAATTTTAAACTTTAATGTTTTATATATTTTTTTCAATCTTCACTGTTTATCTATTTAAAATAATCACTTGCACTTAAAATGAAGGGATCTTTATATCTAGATAGTCTTTACATTTGAACCATAAGGGATAAATTAAAATAAAAGGGAGGTAAATCCGATATGTTTGTCATTCACATATTTTTTGTAAGTATATAGGTCAACCTATAAGTTCGACTAAAAAACAAATAAAAAAAATTTGTTTTTTTCTCTTTAAACTTAATAAATTATAAAATATTAGTATATTATTTTAATAGAACCCGAATGGAAAAAATAAAAAATAATGTAATAATAATAATATTACAATTTAATCAAATATAAAATAAATACATGCATATTTCAATACATAAATTTTAAATTTAACATGCAAAATATCATATTTGGTTAATCGCGTAAATAATTGAGATATGCTTGTAGCGTATTAATTAATTATAATTTAAATTAAATAGCTCAAAATTAATGGTATAATTAATATTTATTTCTCATATGTATCTTTACAATATTTCCCACTATAAATATAAAATACTGATCTAATAAATCAAAATAAAATTTTAAATAATATAACAAAATATTTTTAAAATAAATATACATTATAAAAAACCTCAAAATGATGGGAAAAAAAGAATAAGGAATAAATAAATAATAAATAAATAAATAACCCTAAATTAATAATATCATTTTTATCACAGGAATTTTACGATAAATGATTAAGAGAGTGATTTTTTCCATGAATACAACTATAACAAGCGGACTGTAGTTACATGCGAGAATGGAATTATAATAATAATGAAAAAAATATATAATAATAATAATAAGTGTAATAATTATAATAGGTAAATACATAACAACTTATAATATATTAGAAATTATATAATAAAATAATAAATAATAATAAATAAAATAATACATATATAAATAATAATATGATATAAAATTATATTATAATATAATATTCAAGTAATGAATCATCAATCTATCAATAATAAATATAATACATTAAAATAATAAATAATAATTAAATATCAATTTAATTATTAATAAGAATGTTTAATTATGTTTAAATTATTGAAGAATTTAAGATAATCAGTTAAATTAGGTGATAAATAAAGGTCATAAGAATCTACTTGTAATATTAGCAATATATAAAAATAATTAATAATTATAAAATAATAAATAATAAATAATATAATAATAAATAAATAATAATAATAATTGAATAATTAAAAACAATTAAATAAATAAAATAAATGAGAGATAATCTATGATAAGGTGATAATAAATAATAATAAATAATAATAATAATAATAATAATAATGTAAATAATATAATAATAATAATAATAATAATATAATAATAATAATAATTAATATAATAATAATAATAATATACATCTAATAGTATTAATTAATAATAATATAATAATCTATAATAATAATAATAATAATTAATAATAATAATTAATAAAATAATAATAAATAATTATTAATAATTAAATATAATAATTAAATAATAATAATATATAATAATATAATATATCAAATTAAATAATAATAATATTTAATATATAATAAATATATAATTTAATATAAAGTTATAAATATAATAAATAATATAATTATAATAAATTAATAAATATTAAATCTAATAATTCCATAATAATATATATAATAATAATAAATTAATAATAATTATAAAGAATTAAATAATTATAATTAAATAGAAATGAATTAATATATAAATCAGCAAAAACTCTGATTTATTTTAAATAAGGAATTATAATAAGTAGAATAATAAGAGCAATAAATATTAAGTTGCAAAATCATTTAGTCAGTCATAATACTTTATAAAATAAAAGTTAATTAATAATGTTGTGAGTCAGCAACATGCCAAAATGAGTGCAGTTCAACAACCTTCTTCACGTTAACAGTGCATGCAATACAGACTAAGCTTTAGCTATGGGGGTTATTGCTTATATCCAATGGTGCGCTTTATGACACTTTAATATTAAGTCAGATATTTATCGCGCATATCTCTTCTAATTATTATATAATAATTAATTATAAATAAAATGATAAATTTTATTTGAACAATAAATGTTGAGCAGAATTACAATAGAACAATTAATTAATAAATAAGCTTTATCATTATTTATAAATTTTATTAATATAATAGAGTATAGCTTGATAGTATAATCTTTAATAGTTAAAATATTCTATTTCTATATTAAATATATAATATAATATTTAATTAATAACAATTAATATAATATTATATAAATAAATAATTATAATAATAATAATAATAATAATATATATAATAAATAATTAATATAAATATAATAATAAATATATTTATTTAAATGGAATATCCATATATTCATAATATTCATTAAATAATAATAATTTAAATAATAATAATATAATAATGATAATTAATGAATAATCAAAAAATCTCAAATCATAAAAAAACCATTTTATATTCTTATCTCTAATGAGTACATGGAGTTGTGTTTTACATATTTTTATATATTATTAAATACATATAAATATAATGATAAATAGATGAGAAATAGGTATATATATAGCTTAACTAGTTAGGGTGAGTTTATTACGTTACCTTAATAATATATATATATATAATAATATAATAATATAACAATATAATAATTTAATATAATAATTATATAATTAATAATATACATAAAACTACTTGAAATTTTCATAACATTATACATTTGAATATAACATTAAATAAATTAATCTGTATTGAATAATATATAATAATAATTATTATATATATAATAAACATTATTAATATAATAATAATCCATCCAGAAGAATTAATAATTAATAATAATAATAATTATAATATTAATAATAAAGTGTATATATATAATAAGTCTCATATTAATAATAATAATTATAAATAAATAATAAATAATAATAAAATAATTAATATAATTAATAATATAATAATTTATAATTAAATAATAATATAATATTAAATATATTAAATAATAATTATAATTAAATAATATAATATATATTTTGACGATGATGAGTATAATAATAATATAATAATAATTAATATATAAATTAAATAATATAAAACTAATAATTAATAAAATAAATAATTAATAATAATAATTAATATATATATAATTGAATTAAATTAAAAATGTAATTTAAATAAAATAATATTATAAATAATTAAAATTAAAAAATAATAATTAAAATAATAATTAATATAATAAATAATAATAATAAAAATAATAATAATAATAATAATAATTAATTAAATATAATAATTAATAATAATAATAATAACTTATAAAATAATAATAATCATATAATTAAATAATAATTAAATACAATCAATAATAATAATAAATAATAATAAATTATATAATAATTATAATAATAATAACATATAATAATTTAAATAATAATTAATAATAATAATTAACAAATAATATTAATATTAAATTAAATAAAAATAATAATAATAATTAATAATATAATAATATAAATAATAATAATTAATATTAATAATAATAATTAATTAAATTAATAATTAAAAATCAATAAAAATAATAATTGAATATAATAAATTATATTTAATAAAAATATTGAATAAATAAAATTAAGATTTCCATTAAATAATAAAAATATCTAAAATAAAAATATATACCGTCAAAAAATTAATTGATATTGGTCTTTCAATAAAAATCATAAATAATTAAAATAATTTTAATAATAGTGCTTAAACTAATTAGTAATAATATTTATATTTAATTCACAATAGAAACTCTGCTTTCATTTGAGATATGTAACACTACTGGTCAAATGAATAAATTATACTATTTTCACAATAAATATATAATAATAATAATAAATAACAAAAATAATAATAATTATATAAATATGTTAATGTTGATTTAATATTTTTAAATATATGTCTAGATATATTATAAATATATTTTCTCAGTAACAGTAATTATACTATGAGAGATAATATTATATCAGATTATAATAATATTGATATTAATATAAAAATTAAAGTATTAATACAATAAATATTATAAATAGAGTATTTATAACTAGATAATTAATAATGAAGTTCGCTCTATTGTTAATAAATAGTTAAGATAATACTAAAATAAAAATATAATACAAATTAATAACAAAACATATATAATTAATTCAATATGAGATAATATAATAATTTTTTCAGATAGGTTTAATTTAATAATGTAATATAATTAATAATTAATCACTTACAAAAAAAATAATATTAATATAAGTATTAATATCCTGTATAATAACTGAATTATTCATTTTTATATTAATAAATTAAAAAAAATAAGTAATAAACAAAAGTATTAAATGTAATATGAATATAGAACTATGCAGACTCAGTATTAACCCGAATTCAAAATTAGACCCGTCAGTAAAACAGAGTAGCAGTCAGTAAGAATAAATAAATCTAATATAAAAAATGAAAAATAATGAATAATTTATAAAAATGTATAATATATTCAAATTATTAATAATTAATACTTTTCCTCGAAATTAACATGATTTACTGTCAAATAATTAAATGATCTAATATATATAGATATAATCTTAAGAGCAAGAAAATTCATTAGCCTCATACTAATACAACTGAAAATATGTAAAAAAAAAAAAGCTGATTAATTTCTGATTTTATCCATTTAAGTAGTAAAAAGTATTAGAATCACTATAATAATTATCTTAATATCCAATAACCATAAAATATTAAATTGCAAAACATGCATGCTAATTTTATATTTCAACTAATTATTACGTTATTTTGTCTTTAAAAAACTCTTATTCTATATAATACATTAATCAAATCTATCTATTATTATTGAGTATATAAAATCATTTATTATGTTCCCATATTAATTTACCTTAACTTACTTTGTTTGTTTTATTAATATGTCTGTCTGTTTTGTCTGTGTTTTTAGATATTTTTGGATTCTAATCTATCTTCTAATCATCATTTCTACCTTGCATCCATCATTGATCATCGATAAAATACATCTATTTTCACATCTATATTCATCTTATCTCATAATACATCATCATCATATACGTTCTTCACTTCAGGACATCTTAATGATTTATTACATGCATTAAAAAATAATTGTTTAATACCGCGCCCATCATTATATTTATATTCACTAGATTATTTACATTTTTTACTTCATTAATTATATTATGAATTGTCTCAATTTTAATATAATTTTTATGATTCTGCATATTCATAAAATTTTTAATGATAAAAGTCATTTGAAAAGACATACGATAATATTATATTGCTATAAATATGATTCATTATTATTTTTATAATTATTTATATCGATTGTGATAGTTTATTTTAGTCGAATAATATTCATTTGATTAATTAGTAACGCTTTATCTTGTATATGAATTTTTCATTAAATATATCTTTATCTTCTTTATGCATTGGGATCTATTGTATTATCGATTATTGACTTAATATTTATTCAACCCATTCAGAAACTATACAATAGCGATATCTTCGTATTTCACAATATTACAGAGTAAATATCTTATATTATTATTATATTTTTCTGATAACTCCCATTCTCTCAACTGCTCGTGGTCCTTCTAGTAGTGTACCTGTAGTTCCGTCGATGGAATACACTTTCATACACATATATATACATATATCTAATCAAGCCGACACATCTATCACCAATACAATATATTTGAAATGAAACGCTGCTACTCTACTCCTATCTGATATCACTATCCTACTACGTTTGTATATATCTTCACTGCCGTATCCTATATAATAAGTAGCAGCTTAATTTGAACTATTGTACATAATTACTTGACTTCAATCCTCTCTTAATTATGATGCTGGTGAGACTAGTCGTGGAGATATAGTGAGAGAACTCATGGAATATCGATCCTATATTACTCTATCGTGACTATTACACTTTCACTAATGTATATCTCTAATGTTCATATGTTTATCGTGGTTGATTACATCAAGTATCTCTTCATCAAACCCTCACTTAAGGCCCCCATAGCTCTACCATGCCTAAAACTGGAAGATAGGGATAAAGGAAAAAAATCTGGAGATAAAAAAAAGGTGGATTTATTATGTGTTCTCGATCTCTCACGTACCTACACTCGAATATAAGAGACCACAACAGTTTAGATATAAAGCCTATACCTATCTGTTATCTCATCCATCATCACATAACTGTCACCTACCTCTGATACTCTAACTAACCCTATTCATTATACTTATATCCCGTGTCTGCACACAGTCTGGAGTGCGTGCGTCACAGTGATCCATTCATCTCCTCATATCTAGTCTATCTCTCCTCGCTCACTTCTTCTCTTCAGTCTATCTATTCTCTCTCTCTCCTTCTCTCTTCTACTCTTGATATACTGATGATATATATAAAATGTAGTTAGAAAACATAAGTGCGTATAGAATATATAATATATCTCTTATATATATCTCATTATACTCTCTATCTCTCTATTACTTATTTACTCATTTACTATAACTCTACTACTATACTCTTCTCCTCTCTCTTACTATATATATTCTTATCTCTCTCGGTCTCTCTCTCTCTCTGACGCACGGACGTTTTGCGTTATCAGTTTTCAATTGTGACCCGCTCAAATAACGTTTTTGGTTTTTTCCTAGATTACAGCACCCAAAAATTAATTTCAACATCTTCATTGAAGCGATTTGTTTCTAGCTCCCATGAGAGAACCTGGAAGTGAATAGAACCACAAGGAATAATGTTAAATATACATGAAAAAGATACTTATCAGTAAAAATTATATTTAACAAATGATTCCATATAATCTTGACATTTTTTAAAATTTTAAATTATAGTTAGGTTAAAATAAAAAGAAGAACAAGAATAATTAGTATATTTTATAATCAATATGGCTTAGATTAGAAATATAACAAACAAGATGATACTCTAATTTTTAATGTAATGTAGTATAAACGGTTATTAATAATTAAATTGTAATTTGGAAATTTGTTCGTTCCTTACCCTGATCGTAAGAGTGAATTGTACGACTACGGGCGCCCGTAAGAATTACTTTCGTTTGTATCGTATTTGTATGGCTTGTTTTTCATTTCTCCTATAGTATTTTAATAGTCTGGCCAGCTAACATACCTACTTACATGCTCTCTGCCAGATGACGAGATATAAAGAAAAAAATCTTATTTCATCTATCTTCAACTAATTTTCTATAATAAACTGTAATATATGAATAAATCTAAAGCTACCGGGTATCCGATTGAAAATTGCCGCCAAAATGGTTCTATTGGCTATAATTTAGATGAATTAATAAATGTAAAGTCTCACTGTTAAAGATTTGATTTAGAATCAATTTTTATTTTTTGAAGCAGTCATATAAAAAATAAAAGAATAAAATAAAACAAAAAAATCCTAATATTTATATGTCTAAGTATAAAAAGAGTAAAACTTAACAATGTTAAAAGCTAAAGAAAAGCATTATTCAAAATTATTATTTAACATGGAATACCAAAAAAAATATATATATACGGAACACAGTTTCTGCGTACGTATCAAAGGCGCCATTGACGTGCCTAGCAAGAGCAGATATATAGACCTGTCCTTGCTTTATGTGTAATATAATATAAATAATATAAATTTAATATAAAATATTTGGATATTACATAAGATGTAATAATGAAATTGTGTCATGTCATTTATGGTTGGTGCATATTTATATTATATAGTTTAAATATTTTATTGTGTTGTCTTATTATTGGGAAAAAGTAAAAGTGCTAGATCTATTTTAACAGTATGCAAAAAAAATAGAGTTTTAAAAGCAATATAATATCTATAGCAATTATAAAGACAAACTTAATTTAAAAAAAAATCGGTGTTGTCGTGGTTCTGCCAGACTATTACCATGTATTAAAAAATACACGATAATAAAACTTTGAATAATTATCCTCTTAGTTATATTTATATTTTATATTATATATATAATATTTTATAATAATTTAATTATTATTTAATATTAATTGATATCATTTAATATTTTATATTATTGTTGTATTTTTTAATGTATATGAATAGTTTATTAATAATTAAATAATAAACAATTCCTATTCCATTACAAATATAATATATTATAATAATAATTTATAATAAAAATAAAATAAATAAATAATAATAGTATATATAATTAAATCTTATATTTATGTATTAGAGGATATAATAGAATATAATATATTATAATAACGTCAACGTATCTATTTAAAGATAAATACCTCCTCTCGTAATCAATAATAAATAGTTGTTTCAAACGTAATACTTTCATTTTACTATGTTTATTCTAAATAAATAGTAATAAGAACATTTAAATTACAATTATAGTAAAGTTTGTATTAAAAATATTAAATTTTTGTTAGCTCTTTCCTTCGTTTAAATATATATATAATTAACTAAATCCAGATATTAATATATATTATTAATCATATATATATCATATATTATATATAATATATATATAATATTAATATATATATATAAATTAATCGCGACTATTATATTATACTTCCGCTCTAGTGTGTGTGAATCTCTCTGATCATTGGAGTATCTATGTTCATGTATAATATGACCTGGTTTGATAATAGTAATTTGTATCATCAATATGATACTGTATTATGTATATATATTCTGCTCGACGCTCTATAAAATGTCGGATGGTATTCAACCTCACTCGTTAGTGCCACCGGGATTATAGTCGTAAATTAGCGCGTATATCGGTACCTACTATCATACTCCATCACCCCTCCCTCACTCGAGTTCTTCACTCCTTTAACAGATAATGGCCCTCTTATACTACTACGGCTCTAGAGTGGCACTCGAGTGACGGTATTTAGTATATTATATATTATATACTATATTTTTATTAAATATATACTTTATTTTATAAAGATATTATAATTATAATAAATATTATGAAGCTGGAATAACGCTACCCAGTTATAAACCTTCAAAGCTGAAACCAAGATAAAAAACACTGATATTAATAAATAAAGTAACTTAGTAAAAAAAATAATAATTCAAAATTTTCTAATATATAAAATAATAATTAATATAACAGTAATATAAATTAAATATAAATTAAATAATTATAAATATATAAATAAAATCAATATTATAAAATATTCATAATTAATAATAATTAAATAAATAATAAATATAATTAATAATAAAATAATAATAATTTAATATAAAGTAAAAGGAAATATAAAAGAAAATTCCAACTCCAGGAAGACAGATAATAAATTAATATTTATAAACTACTCAACTAAATAAGGTAAACAATCCAGTTAATTATCCGACAGTTGCATATTAAAGTATATTATAATACGTCATTATTCGCTGACTACTATGCCGCCGGATTAACTCTATTAATTCTAGGATCTTACATTATTTCACGAGCTCGTACTCTCTAACCGCTGCGAGTGAGAGCGCTCTGCTATCATGCGCACAACTACTCTCAACCAGTGCGTTGTACATACATAATTCAGATTTTCCTGTAGGTAGCAAGCATAAGAATCCGCACGAAGCTTGAAGTCCAGCAGTATACTGATTC
Source organism: Trachelipus rathkii (assembly GCA_015478945.1). NCBI lineage: Eukaryota > Metazoa > Arthropoda > Malacostraca > Isopoda > Trachelipodidae > Trachelipus > Trachelipus rathkii. The sequence continues at coordinate 7,174 of JABUQX010047352.1, read as the reverse complement.
GCTAAGCTGAAAACTCAGTCTTATTGAATTAGATAATGTGATTTTAGTAGGTTGATAACTATCAATGGTATCGTTAACTCTAGAGTCTAGAGTATGTGAGTTTTCAACAGTAAGTAAATTTTAGTAAGTATAATGGCAATTGTATCTTAATTCAAATATTAATTAATTATTAGATTATCTATATAACAAAAAGTTTATTTTTGTTAGTATTAATTTAATTAATAATTTAATATTATATTATTGTAATTCCCATTCGAAATCAACTTGTTATAGTAAGCGTGCAATTTGTCTCGCTGTGTAGGTGAGTGTTTAGTCTATGGGAGGTGTGAGTGTGAGTTGGCATCCTTAATCCAGTGTGTTTGGTTTGCGGGGTTACATTGATAATTGGTTTCCCCATTGACCATTCCGCATAACCTTACATTTTGCTCAATCGTCTATTGTATTCTCGTGGCCAAGTGTTGTATGTGTAAGTGATATGGATCTATCTGCGGGTGGTTCATAGAGAGTCTTATCTAAGCTCATGCTAGACACGATAGTGTTATAAAACTCGATCGTAAACTGAATCATGTATAAAACTACGCTCACCCAATAATTCAATCCTCCGGAGCATAGTAAGAGACGAAGCGTAAATTGTTGCGGTCATAAAACTCTTCGAAGGAAGACTCCCCTATTAAACTCCATTGAAACTAATATTGTAAATTTACGGCCCAATACGACTTATTATGCTGTAGACACAAAAAGTCTGGTCAACATCCAGATTCATACAAAGAATAACAAAAGGAGGAGAATAATAAGGTAAATCGATGGATGTTAGTGATAATTGAGCGAGGAAAAAAGATAAGAAGAGATAAATAGAAATGGACGGGAATTATCTCTCTATCACGTTGTGAAATCTTTTCCTTTGTCATGGCTAAAAAGCGCAAAAAAAGAGATAAAATTAAAATTAATAAATAAAAAGTTTCTTGGATATTTATCGAAAAAATATTAAGATCAAGAGTTAAGGCCTTAGTGGTATATAAAGTTTGCTTCACTATGTGGTTGTAAGTAAAATTATTGACTTACTCAAAATGTAACAAAACGATTATTTTCAAAAATTTTCAAACATATTTTGAATAAATCAATTTATATCGACAACATTTCTCTCTGGAAAAATTACTACAGATATTTTCTGAAAAATTTTTCAAAAATCATTAGAAATATTTTTTCGAAAGAAAATGTATGACAGCGTGAAAAGAAGATAAATAACATCTATCAAAGTAAATCATCCAAGTTATGCAATGGTCAGTATACTCAATGGCAAAGCAATTTCATGCCAGTTGACAGATCTATGCAGATAGTAATTCGTACTCATTAAACCTCTCACTGGAACGCTCAAGGAATAGCTAAGAATTGTATATTATAAGGAAAGATAAATATAGCTTCGCGTAAAAAGTGGCGATATTCAAAATGTGTTAAAGGTAATCGTTGTGGCAGAATCAGAACCATCCCCAAGCGACCACTTCACAGTGTTCCTACAATGTACACATGGTGGCATGTGGGCTCCTGCTTAAAATTAAAAGAAAATATGTAAACCTTTTTTCTTTCTTGTGATTGTGAGTTACTAAATAAAACTTCGTCAGTCACGCGAACATAATAGAAATAAGTTGTGTACATTGCTCAAACACACCAGTCTTCTCAGCTAAGTTCTACTCGCATAAATATATTCGACCTTCAAATAAATTGCGGCAGCACTTTTAGCAATATAATTATCGACAACCCCATGAGGCAGCCTCCACCACCGCCCAGGTGAGAACTAAATAAAAATACTAGAACACCATAACCATTATCCTACTATACAAGCACACCTACCACACCTATTTTAAATTTAATTATGGTTCGGTTTATCATAATTTATTATTTCATGGGTCGTAGGCTAAAGGTAGGTAGACTTTATAGCTAAGTAGGGTATATATCATGCATTCATTAGCCCCCTTCACTAAATAATTTTTGTAGGGCGTAATATAAATTAAGTGTAAATTAATGAACCTTATATTGTGTGTGCCAGACGATCTATATAATAATATATATTACATCGTTATTTAAGGGTATATAATACTAAAATATATTTAATGATTAAATCATACATAAAAATTATTACATCAAATCGATTATGATTATTATAACTCCTCTTATTTAAGTGACGGATTAAGTGATAATTTACTTATCCTTTTATGGGGAGTTTCTAAAATTCGGCGATATTAACTATATTTTTCTAAACTGTTAAATCTTTAATGTGTTTTCGTATGTCATAACTTAGAGCCCCTCTAATAAGGTTCTACCTAGTCTTCGCGCTTTTATAAAGCGGTGGGATTCTATCGACATTATTCTCCGCTAAACTTTCACTATGTCGTACTTCATCGAAGTATACTCTGGCCAGCGCCAACATTGTTAGAAAATAAGCGAGCTGTAAAAGCGTGTTCTTAAATTACTTCTGCTATCCCTAGTCCTTGAAGATTCGAGAGCTGCAGACAACACGCATTAACTAATATTCAAACTCTGATATGATCATCGAAAGTGAAGATGATATTCATAGGATACTCTTATCTTATATCTACTCTTGTAGAAACACTAACCATAAATCTACTGAATCTAATTTTAATTTACATATCTATATCCACAATCTCCTTAGTTTCTTTATACTTCTAGCTTTGGGTATATTTATAGAGTTCTTTCATCCACTTCGTAGCCGAGACTACCTCTACATATCCTCTAACAGGAACTCCGACTCGATAATCCTAGACATTTACTACAGTTTTATAGTTATGGTATATATATATAAGTGAACTATTATCTTGAGTTATTGTATACTGATATGACTTGAGTGTGACGTGTTCAGGTTCCAGTAATAATTGCCTCACGGGCACGAGTGAGGTGCTAAGTTAAAGCACTTTACTGTTATACTGCTACGTTATAACTATATTTAGTTTGGCTTATATGTTCCTCAGTGGCTTCAACTGTATTACTTATACTTCTACTTTCATAATATATTGATCAACTATACAAACTTTTTGACTACATCGGACCCACAGATATCCTCTTAGCTCGTAGACTCCTCTATGGGATTTGGTTAGTCCTCGCTGTATGTGGTGTACCATTAATAGCTTACCAGAAACTCAGCTGAACATTCCAAACAATGCGGCGTGATACATCGAATTAGTATATGTATGACAATACTAGACTTTTCCGAACCTCATTCATTAGTGCAACATTCTGAGCTAAAAATTCCGTCTCCGCTGTAATGTTTGTGCCAGGAACCTATCAGATCTATATTGTGACTATTTATGAGCGTCAGGTGGTCTCTGCGAGCTGAGCGCCGTACTTCATGTGTGGCAGCTCCTCGGCATGGCTGTCTTTATCGTTTCTTATTCTCTTTTTAGCCTATTCCGCTTTACCCATAAACTTAATATATGTTAGTGTAAAGTGCGCTGCGAATGGACAGGCTCCTATCCTCTTCATATGCTCTGCTTACTAAAGAATGCGTGTGTTTATAGGCAAATCCTATGATAGCAATTCTCCTCGCTAGATGTTAGGCTAGGTTTGCTTCTTCTCTCTTCTCTTTGGTATGGTCATGATGATAGTACAACTTTAATTCTCAAAAACCAGTGAATCTGATTCTCCTACATGCCATAGTCGCTCCATCAAATCTCATCAATCTACGGTAAATCATTTCATTTTTATTATATAATTGTGAGTATTGAGAATACTATCATCGGAGCTCAGATGTACGTGAGTAGACATCGAATATAAATCTATCCGTGCTCTATGACGGCATCTATAATATGTCACTCACAATGATCTTACCATATGTACCTCTCCGCTGAGCAAATATTCCCAATTCCTATTCATTTCAGTTATTATGAAAATATATTATGCTATTGTGTATATCACGTATACTTCGCCATACTGTTCGTTCTAAGAATAGTGCGTGTTCTCACCCGTTAGTTAACACATAATTTAATGACGGGGGTAGTTAATATTAGGTAGTATCACTCTGATATGTGCTGGCAGGCATTTTTATACTTAGATAGTCATAAACATTCATAGACTAATGTTTATATATAATATATAATATAAATATTAATATATTAATTATATTTATATTAATAATATATATACCTACTCATACTCATAACATACTAAGTAGCATTATAAGTATATAATCGCTATATATATCAGGATATTTAATAAACATCCCCTCACCAATGCAAGATCTTTATATATTTATGACTTAAGACATATAATATACTTAATTAATAATATATATAATAATATAGTATATATATATATATAAGCGTTAACTTATAAACTTATTACTGTACAGACTCCATCAGCCAGTATATAATATCATTACTCTCTTTAATATAATTTTCAGTGTCGCAGACTGCATTCTGCTCGTCCGGAACGACGCTCTCAGATACCTACGTAACTCCTTCTCCGTCCTCGATTTATATGATCTCAACGTAATATATTGAGGTAATATATCTGGATGTAAACTAACACTATATATATCATACCCTCTAATATTTTAATCAGATGTTTACCCCTTCTTTTGTTTCCCTCTATCTAATATAATATATCATAGTAAGGAATTATAACTCCCGGGGGAAGCTGGTTGCGGGCGGTGTCTGATCTATCTTTAATTGAGGTACAATGACCTAATAGCACACAGACCCCGCTACCACAACCGTGACACTACGCAAGCAGTTTTTATGCTCCCTCACGAGTAAGCCTATGGGTTGACTGAAAATTTTGACGGCGGAACCGCACCAGCGCATTCAGCATACCATGGCTTACTCAGAGTTGTGTTCGTGAGACACCTAGTCGTAGAGGTAATACTCTTCAACGGGAAAAGCTTAAGAACACCTATTATTATAACTGTAGTTAAACTTATTGAGTAACGAGTTACAATATTATTAGAGGTAATATATATACTGTATATGATATATATATATATTATATTATATTATAGTTATATATATTTTTATAATATTTATATATAGCTGTTGATTAGTGTGTGTGCTCTTAAAATTTGAGCAATAATAACTAAAAATAATAAAACTAAGTAAAAAATGCCATTTTTATGATCCTTTTATACGATATTTTATATAGAGTACAAATATTCAAATAAATATTAAATATAATAGTTATTATCTAATTTTTGAATAAATCACATATATAATATAGTTGTCACATTGCTATTCATTTTAATAATCAGTCCTTATTTTTAGTATTGTAACTTATTTGATATCTTTTAAATGGGATTTTATATTTTTTATTAATTTTTCAAAATTTTAATTTATATCATTATATTATTATTTAAAATACTATATTAATTTATCTGTACATTATAATATTTTTCTACTAGTAAATAAGTTTATTAAATGAAAATAAATAATTATAACTAACACAATACTTACTAATTAATGATTGAGGTAGAGTGTGACAGGTAAGCAAGTATATATATAAGCGAGATACACTCAATATACGTACATGCGTTCACTACATCTGAGCAGGGATACTAGACATCGACTGTAAGAATCGCTCTCGGATTACACATTAACAATTGATATGAGCAGCTGACAGAGCGAGCTCTCGGGTCACGTAACGCTTTAATTCTTAACTGTAACTTTCGTCAGACATAGTGCCGTATTATATATATATATATTATATGTATAACTACTTTTATTTAATATATATATGATTAATATATAGATATATTAATATATATATATTATAATATATATATATATATATATTAATATTATATTAATATATTATACTAAAATATATATATATATATACTAATATATATCTACATATATAATATATATTATAATGATTAATATTGATATAAATATATATATATAATCATATATAATATATATATCATTAATAATATATATATAAGATAATAATTATTAATAATTAATATATAATATATAATAAACTATATTATAGTATAATAATTAACAATATAATACTTGAGATATCTCAACAAAGTAAAGAATATGTATATTTATCAATTAAAATAATAAGATTAATATATTATATATATATGGTAATATGATATATTTACTATATAATATAATAGTTAAATTTTAGCACCATATAATATATAAATATAATAATTTACTATTATAATAAATTAATATATAGTAATGACAATATATTATATTATATATATAATAGAATGAATTTTTTCCATTTTCTATTATATTGTAACATTTATAAAATATTATTATTACTAACTTATATATTATAGTAATTATGATTTCTACAATATATATACTGTACATAGTGAATAAAGAAAAAAGGAATATATAAATAAATAATATATGAATATGTGTGTATAAATCCTCTCATAAACTATAAATGTGTGATTATAAATTATAATTATATAGTATTATATAATTATATATTTAAATATAGTGTAAAATATCTATTCTAAAGAAAAATGCGAAAATAATTCTACGAATTACTATTTATACTTTATTATACAAAATTATTATATTTATTTAAATTGTAGAATATTATATATTAATTTTATATATATATATTGAGATATAGTATTAATGATAATAATATATATAATGATGATATAATATATATTATATTTAAATTATATATATTATTATATAATATATAAAGTACCCTCTCATATTATATCACTTCAAATCTCGACAGGAGTACATGAAGGGTGATTATATTATATAGTTGTTATAATCTAGGAAGATCCACAATTCTTATTTTTATGTGAATACTATCATTATGGTTATTTAGCAATATATAAGTATTTTCATGATGACAGAGTTTAATAATGTTATCAGACATAACTGACCAAAATTAGATGTCCCTCTAATACTAAAAAAACTGTTCCCCTAAGGTGATTTGGTCACTATATTTATAAATCACGAAATAAGTGGGCCGCGATATACTTAACTAAATATATAAATACGTGAAATAACTAGCATATAGGTTAACATACATACTAATTAATATACTATATATTAATACTATATACATACATACATAACATACATACATAACATACATAACATAACATTAATTATATTTACTATTCATAAATTACAATATTACATATATACATATAAATTAACATCAAATATACAAATAC
>JABUQX010047351.1:10000-12018 GCA_015478945.1 Trachelipus rathkii | reverse complement strand
ATGTAAACTTGGAACTCCTTTTGACTTGGTACTTGTGCTTCGTACTTGCAAGTTTTGGCATTTTTAACTTGCAATATTTTTATTTCTTTTTACATTTTCCTACAATTGATATTATTATTTCTTTATAGTACAATAATTTCCATTTAAGAATATAAAGTATGTCATTATATTATATATATATATATATATATAATATATATATATATATATACATAATATATATATATATATATATATATATATATATATATATATATATATATATATATATATATATTAATATTATATATATAATAATATAATATATATATATATCATCATCATTCAACCACCTTTTTTCCCCCAAGACGGGGTAAGGTGCGTAACATCAGCAGAGTAGAAGAAGTATGACCACAAGTCGAAAAAGAAAGCCCAGCCCTTACCTCCCTTTATACCTATTGTGAGAACCTCCGCCGCGCAGTCAGAAAATCCACCAAAGAGCTTCACGGGACCGCGACGCACACCACTTTGGATCCTCGCCAAGTGGCGTTCACCTTGCCCAGTGGCCACAACCATACACCCTCACAAAAATCTGCCATTCACTCCTATTAGCACCTTTCTTCTCGCCCCAGCCAAAACTCACATTTCACTCCTCCGACATTCTTTTGCTGACCTCAATCCACTTTCTCGGTCCTAAAGCCAATTCGTTTCCCAACACACTGAGACTATACATCCGCTATATCTATATCCGACTATCATCCATCCTTTCCACATTGAACCAAAAAAAAAAAAAAAAAAATACCATCAGAAATATATTTCATTTATTCTCATTTATCCCTTTCTTCACACCACACCAACTCTGTAATACGTTCATTCCTCCTTTTATCAATCCTTTCACACCTAACACGCTCCTAAGATGTCCATCTCTGAACACGATTGTACTTTAGATTCATAACCTCGTATTCCAGACCACAGTTCTTACTACTATACATTAACACGGGTAACACATTACCCTCATGTAAAGACCCTAGCGCACTCAAGACTTAGTTTCTTTACATCCACCAAGGATTAAATGCACCAGCCACCTTCCTGCAATTCACAACTTTGCTACTACCCTCTGCATCATCCGTCCCTTTTCATTATCTGAAAATATTTAAAACTCAGTCACTTGTTCCAGCAGCTCACCATCAACATAACTTCACACGAGGACTGTCCTCACTTACAACCATACCTTACTCTTATTCTAAGTTACTTGGCAAACCCATTCTTTTAACACACCCTGCAAATCTCTCTACCAATCCTCTCAAACTATCTTTCAGAATTCAACCGCACAAAACACATTACTATATATATATATATATATATATATATATATATATAGTATATATATAATATATATATATATATATATATATATATATATATATATATAAATATTATATATATATATATATAATAAGCAGATGGTGATTGATTGGATTGAAGTTGTATAAACAAAACGTTTAGATGGTATAGTTCCGAGGAAATGGAGGAGAGCAGTATTAGTACCTTATATAAGGGTAAAGGGATAGGTAAACTAAGTATATAAGTAATAAGTTTATTGAGGTGTTGTAAATATATGCTAGTATTTTGGTCGAAAGAGTGCGTTTAGAAGTGGTAGAAAACTGATTGGTGAAAACAAGGTGCGTTTAAGAAGTGGTAGAGATGTGGATCAAATCATGTACATGAACAAAGATTGGGATAGGAAGATGAGAAGAATTAAATGTATTTAGGATTTATGGATGTGCAACAGGCGCTTATAATAGGATTAATAGGGAAGCTCATGAGGGCAGGTGTTAGTATATGGGTCGTGATAGGTTTTTGAATGGGATCTAAATGTATGACGATAGTGAAGCGTGTGATAAATAGTCGAAAGTGATTGGTTTAATATAATAGCGGAGTGAGACAGATGCTGCTATGTCATCTTGGCTCCAATCTGATATGGAATGAGGTTGAAAAGAATTAAGAAGTTAGGTGACAAGGAGATAGTGTTATAATGT
>JABUQX010047351.1:0-2500 GCA_015478945.1 Trachelipus rathkii | reverse complement strand
GTAATACGATCAAGATGAAATTTTCAGGGATTATGTAGTATATCAATATTAGATTTTTTCCAAAAAAAATTTTTTTGAAAAACTTTAAGATATACATTTTTTTCCTACTTATCCGATCAACATCAAATTTTCAGGGTGTATATAGTCGGGTGAGATACATCTTTTTTACTAAGATAATTTTTTTGTATATTTAAAAAATATTTTTTTTAAAATTTCCCCAAAAATTTTTTTTTGATAATTTGTTCCAAGGACAAATCCAAAATTACTGTATATACAAAACAATGAACTAAATAAAAAAATGTGCATCTACCCCGACTAAAGAAGCCCTGAAAATTTTATCCTGATAGCATAAAGAGAAAAAAAAATTATCGCAATTTTTCATTTTCAAAACTAAAAGAAGTAGCGTTTAAAATTCAACCATATCTGATATCTGGGATCAACAATCAATCATCCAATCTGTACATTTTGTGGGTATTGGACAAACTTATGTATCGTTCAAGTTTAAAGTCATTTCGAAGATAAAAAATGTAGATTTTGAATCGATACTTCAAAAATCGATATTTCAAAAAAATCGATATTTCAAAAAAATCGATATTTCAAATAAATACAAATACAAAAGAAATGACTACAGGCACTGAAAAACACTCATAAACGACGTTTTAGAGTTCAGAAAAAGCTGCGGTTTGCTTTCCTTCGATCAAAATTGGCTGAAAATTAATAATTTTATGTCCATTTTTAGGTAGGGGCTAAATGGGGCTCAGCCCGAACCTAAAAATGGACTTTTCTCTTATTAATTAAAGAGAATTCTACAAAGTGAACCTAAAATAATTGATTATAATATATATATATATATATATATATATATATATATATATATATATATATATATATATATATATATATATATATATATATATATATATAGTTATATATATATATATATATATATATATATAAGGAGTTTATCTAGGTTACGGCTAGGTTTATGGCAACGTCGGTCCATATAGTCATCTGCAGGCGTTTATCTAGGTTAGGGCTAGGTTTATGGCAACCTCGGTCCATATAGTCATCTGCAGGCGTTAGGTTAATTAAAAATCTTCCAGTTAGGTTAGGTTAAATTCCTAGAGGTTTATTAAATAAAGTCAATACCAGTGTTTCTTTCAGGCATACCTCCGGGGGGGGGGGCTTTGCCCCCCCGGAGAAAATCGAGCATGAATTAATTTTTGCCGTAAATTACAAATAAGGCAAATAAACATGCATGATCTGTTTAAATCTATATTATCTAGCGATAAATAATAAAATCAGCCAGAATGCATGGAAACATGATAGATATGGCAATGAAATAGCAAAGTTGTTAATTCTGACTTCTGAGAAAATGGGTATTGCTATAGAAATTTCTTTCGGAAAAGGTCCTATTAGTTAAGGAGTGGATTAGTTAATATAAATTTATTAGTGTTTATTTTTCTCATGATCATATATATATATATATATATATATATATATATATATATATATATATATATATATATATATATATATATATATATATATATATATATATATATATATATATATATATATATATATATATATATATATATATATATATATAAGTCATCCCCCTAATTACTGGAACAAAATTGCACCTGCAAAATATTGCAAATCAGTGTGGAGACGTCAATAGTGACACAAAAAAACGTTCGGTGTGAAATAATGGAGGAGTTTGCATCTGAAGTGCGCCTGATTGCTGATGAAGATAAGAAAAATGCATTTAAAGGGATGAAAATATACTGCGATAGTAAACGGAAGAAATTAAACAGTTCAACGACAAATCAATTGGATATAATGATATTTCATAGCGTCGCTTTGAGACGCTTCCAGTCATTAACAAATTCTACCGGATATTGAAGTTAGAAAATTTTGTGACAGATTTCCGATGTTTAATGCGGAAGGTGTACTAGCTGACCTGAAATCCTTCATTTTTTATATCAATTCCATGCTCGAAAGCGAAATATTTAAAGCAGATGAAAGCCCATTGTCGAAAATATTGGAAGCGGACGTGGGATATTGCGAGTTACAAAAGCTCTGTGAAATCTTTCTTGTCATTCCTGTAACGATAGCCTCGGTTAAAAGATCGTTCAGTACTATGAACCGAATACTAAGTGAGACAAGAAATAGAATGCTGCCAAAAACCTTAATGCATTGTATGATGATAAGCATCGATTGGTCTGAGAATCCAACTGAGGATTTTCTAAAAAAAACTGTAGACTTGTATGCGACGAAGAAAACTCGTCGTATACGATTCCTTTAAACTTACTTCTTTAATACCCCTAACTTACTAAGTACTAACGTCGGGGATACGGCCTACGAAAGTGTTATATATATATATATATGTTAGGGGGGCTGTTGTACTGACAATTTGTATGGGAATTGTGGAGCAGCGTTTCACGATAACGCGGAAACGTTTAAACACCCAACTGAGGGACCGAACGAAGCACAA
>JABUQX010047350.1:60000-64404 GCA_015478945.1 Trachelipus rathkii | reverse complement strand
GCTTACCTTATGTATTATTTTCTATTTTTACTTTCCCGTGTATAGTTCATACTATTACTCTCCATCTTCGCTCACTCCTACTGATTTCTCGATCTTCGCGGCATTTTCTTTATGTTTATCTCCTCTTTTGACATTGCGACGTGCTGTTGTTTTACAGAGTGTGCGTTGTAGTGCCTTCAACTATTGGTTACCCACGCGTCATTCCTGTGTGCTCGGTTTTTTGCTTTGCTTATTCAAGTAGTTTCACACTCTGCTAAGTGAGCCCTCCCCTGCTTGCTGCCTCACATAAGATGTTCATATAATAATAATTTTGCTTGTTGTTAAGTCATTGATCTATTGACAAAAGTATTCAAGTTGATCAATGAGAGCGGTGAATTTGAATGTGACTAGCTGGCGGGGCCTATTCCCAGTAAGTAGCACCCCTGGCATCCTAGTTCGACTGGTCTGGGTTATTTCGTTAACGAACCTCAGAGTCAAGATGTAGATGTTGTGTCTTCTGATGAGATGTCTTTATTCGAATAATGGTCTTAAATTGCAGTAGTCGCCATCATTGTGAGACATACATTATTCATTTTACACATTATTACCTTTTCCATCTGGCAAGGAAACATTGTGTGTGACTTAGTGGCTATTGTTCATTTTCATGTATTAGAGATTAGCAATATATGTCAGGTCGCTCCGCGTATTCCCTGTGTGGTATCTATACTCTCTGCCTATTGGAGTACTTTTAAAGGAGTAACGCATCGCCACGATCGGTTATCTCTGCACTGACTCATATATACTATTATATTTTTGAATCATAATACACTTTCTGCAGGTCACGTACGTTGCTGTTTACTGCTTATATATTGTATCTCCGCCTCTATATACTTATATATATATATATATATATTAGGCTTGTTTCTTCTGTTTATATAAGGCCTATAGAGTTTGCACTGTCATCTACTATCATAGTTATTTATACTTGTATCTGATTACTTTTTATCTGTTAAGTCGGTTTTGGCTTATGTCTCTTTGTGTATACTCATTTATATACATTACTTACTTCTTCCATGCTGCTTGAGAGTCGTTATATTACTGTGCCTTCTTATAATTTATATATATTCTATTAATGATGTATTATTTTTTTATACTTAGATGTTTCTCATGTCTCTGATTTTTGTGTTTTTTTATTTTCTTATTAATGAGATAATTTATGATCCTCAATTTTTATTAAATCCGTTTACATATTTCTTATATACTTTAGGTCCTTTTTACTAGCTACGATCGTCTAGATGTGTAATAAACTCTTGCCAGGTTTTTTATCATATTTATTCCGCATTTTATCAATTTGGGCCTTTCTGTTATATCTTTGTGAACCGACTTCTGTTGACATACGTGTGTGTCGACTCTTTTTATATTTGATTATGTTGCCGATCTCTATTGCATTCTAGTGGTTGAGCTGTCTTGATATAATTACACTCACATGTGACGTATTATTTATATCTCTGAGCGCGTCTTAGTATGCATGCCATGTTTATTCCTGTATAGTTGCTATCTAGTGTCATGTTATTTTTTATTACATACTATAACTTGTTTCTGATGCCTTATGAGTATTATCCTTAGTTATTACTATGTTCGTTGTCTCATTATATATCGGTGTTATATATATATCTATGTTTTTTGTACTTATTTATTTCGGTCCACGTTCGGTATGCTTATACGATACTATTCCCTCAGTGTAGTCGCTATTTATTATTATTCTTTTTATCATTATTGTACTATTGATATTCTTATTATTCATCTGCGTTTTAGATTATAAGGTTATTATTAGTTATTATACTTAGTATTTACTTATTAATCCAGCTCTGGGTGTTATTATCTAATCGTGTTGTGGCTCTACATTTTTTATTGCGTGAGTTTTATTATTTTGTGTGAGCGTTTCCGTCTTGGCTTAGCACACTATATTTTTAAGAGGTGTCTTGTTCGATATTTGTTGGTTCGATTAAATCGAAAATCGATACCTCGTTATATCGCAATACATGGAAATCGATATTTGGTAAATCATCCGATACCATTATATTTTATATATATAGCATTGGGTAATTTTTGTATTTTCGTATTTATTATCGTCACTCATTTTATTTTATCCCTAGCTACTAGGTCTAGGTATCAGTTATATTTCGGAGTGAGTACCCCTTATATCGATTTCATGTATTGTATACCGGTTCTTTGGATTTTTCTTTTGTTGTATTTACTTTTGTTTTCGTTTGTCGATTTCTATGAATTTCGAGCAGTATTCTTGGACAGATCAGTTAGTCATTAGACTGAGCTATATTAAGGTTTGGGATTAGCGTTTAGTTATGATATTTCTGTGGTCTATATAGTGATTATATTTAGTAGGGTATGCGCTTATTTATATATATGAGTGATTATATATTTTATTTTATTTTATTTATTTTATATATATTATATATAATATATTCATATATATATATAAATTATATTATATATTTTTTTTTATTATCATATTTATATATTAATATATTCATATATTAATATATATATATTTATTATATATAATATAGTTACTATCCTACTTATCTTATTATGCCATTACTGCGTTATGTATATTAGGCTGCTATTATTCTTAGTATTAAAGTGCTTTTTTTAGTATTTTACAGGATTGGGGCTATTTAAGTTCACTTTTGTTAATATATAAATATATCAGTATTTATTTTAGTTCCTTTATGTCGTATATAGTATATTCTTATAGGGCTTATTGATATTGTTTTATTTTTTGTTAGGTATTGAATTTTATATGATTGTATTATTGTATTCGGTGCCTTTACTTTTCCTCTTTATCACTTTTACTGTTATTTGCTATTCTTTATTCGAGCTAACTGAGTTAGTTTTATACGTAGTATATTGTTAGTATTGTGAGAACTATTTATGTTTTATACTTATATCATTTTTTTATGAGGATAGTATCTTATCCACGTCTTGGCGTTTTTAGGAGCGGTCCTTTTTTTATATAGTTTTCGTCATCTGGGTGGTATATATATATTTCCTCTGTACGCATGATCCTATACCTGAATTCCTCTACCTATGATGTAGGTTATGAGTCATTAGCTTTGGTTATATAGTATCTTCTGAGTTATGGTTAATACGGTCTATATCAGGGTCTAATATAATAGGATTCCATGATGCCTGGTAATATATATCTTATTATCGTAATAAGGTTCTTAGATACGAGCTGTATATATCTACTGCGTCTGGGTAGCGGTTTTTTTTGCTTTGGCTAATACAGAGTGTTTTTTATTTAGTGTTTCTTTTTTCTATTATTTTTTGCTATTTTGCTTTGTTCCTTATATATTAGTTAATTCCCGTTTTTTTATAGTTAGCTACCATTTGTGTCCTTCCTTTATTACTACTCTATTCAGTCTTATATACTTTATCTTATAATGTCATTCTTTTATTATAGAGTCTTATGTATAGTAATTTAGACTTATGCTCCTTTTATTCTTTTTTTTAATCCTGTTACGACCTACCCTTATCTATCCTTTTATTATTATTTTTTGACACTAATCACCTAAACCATACCTATATCCTCCTTTCCTCAATATTATTGTTTCTAACTTTTGCCTTGTGAGTAATATGTACTTAGCCATGAGTACCAGGTATTGGCCCCGTCATATTATACTTTTTTACCATCATTTCGTTCCTATTGTTACTGTATAGCTTTTGCTCTCTGCCCGTGATACGATCTGAAGTAATCTTGCTCATTTTCAGATAGTTACGTCTTTGTGACTTATGCTATCTATATTTGCAACTCGTGCTCGTGGAGATCTTGACATGTAGAGTTTGTGTGTCAGTGTATCCTTCGTATATATTTGATCATTAATTGTACTCGTGTGTTCCCATCATCTTTTTTATTTCTATATTATATGCTATTAGATAAGTGACTTATTTCTTTATTTTATGGACTTTTTTATATTAGGTCCCTTAACCTACACTATTTTGAGCACGCCTTATTATCTATATACCCTTCTTATTCTCCACTTCTTCCGATTTAGTACTAGTGCCTCCTCCCGTTTGATACCTACCTCACCTCTAGAGTTTTATTAGTACTTACCTTCTGCCTTGCGTGTTGGAGTCCCCTCTCCTTAGCCTTCATTCTTATCTTTCAGTCCACGTGAGTCCGTGTGCCTTATTTACCTAGCGCCCCCCGCCTGCCCTATATACGTCCGGCCTATCTTAGTACAACTACTATCTTTTATCTATTACCTTTTTATTCCCGTGTAACGCCTTTCTTTCCCTCTACCCATCCGCCATCCACATGGCTATAGCTGACTTGATCTTGTTTATTGCTGAATACTCACCCCGCTACTACTCTATATATATATATATATATATATATATATA
>JABUQX010047350.1:32500-55000 GCA_015478945.1 Trachelipus rathkii | reverse complement strand
TAAAGGAATGTCTGGTCCGGACATTGCGTCGCCTCGTAATGTAAACAGTGCAATAGGTTGCATTTGTTACATACTGACTCTAGTATAAAAATTCCCATATATATATATATATATATATATATATATATATATATATAGGCCCTTTTTTATTTCGTCACGACATTTTATTTTTATGAAAGCATTTATGCATTCGGACAAGTTATTTTTTAAAATTTTTAGGGTGAAGCTTAAAAATGATATAATATATATATATATATATATATAGATAGAACCACTATATATATATATTATATTACATAATATTTATATTATATTATTAATATATATATATATATATTATATATATTATATATATATATATATATATATATATTATGAAGACACACACCGATTTCTCAAAAACTACAATAGCTACAGGGAATAGAGGAATACATTGTTGAATCCTTGCAAAATTTACCTGTGGAAACTGTTAACAAAAAAAAAAAATCAATCTCGAAAACTACAATAGCTACAGGGAAAAGAAATACATTTTTGGAATCCTTGTAAAATTTTAGTTAGGAAAATGTAAAAAAAAAAAAAAAAAAAAAAAAAAATTGCTATTTTTTTTGGGGGGGAGATGGAAAAAGTATAAATAATATATATATTATTTTTAAAGGTATTACAGACGGCAATGTAGGGCTCGAGCCGCGGGGAACACAGGGGGGACGTTTTCCATACCCCGTAGGGGAGGGGCGAAGCGAACCGCGACACCAAAAATAACCCCAAAAAGGAAAAAGCACGGGGGGGGGTTTCGCGGAGACGCCTCCCGGAGGGGGGAATAGTCCTACCCCGTAGTTCCCCGGAAGGCCGAGAGACCCCGACTCCTGCCATCGGTGCGGTATACCCTTGGGGTATTCTTTAGTTAAAAAAAAAAGCAAAATTTAATAGAAAGTCTATTTATTTTAACGAGTAACCAATAAAAGGTCTCTAAATAGGCTTTCTAATCATATTACCATAATTATTAACAATAATTTTTATTTTTATTTTTATTTTTTTTTTTTACATTTTCCTAACTAACATTTTACCAGGATTCCTACAATCACTTTTGTACCGTTTGTAGGTATTGTTTTTTTTTTTTTTTTTTTTTTTTTTTTTCCGCAAAAATAAGACCACATCCAGCAATGATTCCCAACGCTGAGATGATTATTGAATTTTTTAAAAGTATATTATAATGTATATCTGAATTTAAAACTATTTAATTTTAACTACTATTTAATTATTATCTATAAGGTATACTTTTTCCTCTCAAGTAATGTTGCAAAAGGAATTGGTTTTCGTTAAATCAAAACTCATTTGTAAACATCACATAAATGGACAGATTATTTATTTCGTAAGAATATTTCTTATTTTTAATTTTAGTAGGTTAAAGCTGAATTTTTTTTGTCGAAGCATCCCATTGTCAGAAAATAATAAATGTCGTGATGAAGTAAAAAAGGTCCTATATATATAAAAAATAATATATATATATATCTATATATATATATATATATATATTATATATATATAATATATATAGTATATATATACATATAAGTATATATTATATAATATAATATATTATTATATAATATAATATATATTATAATAAAATATATATATATTCAAGGTATTGCACTATAAAATATCCTTCTCTCTCTCTCTCTCTCTCTCTCATCGTCTCTCTCTCTCTCTCCTCTCTCGAACTATTTATCTATTTATTGACAAAGGAGGCAAAACTTAACTATTAATTATATATATATATATATAATATATTGATAATATTATATATATAGATATTATATATATAAATATATATCATATATATATCTATTATATATTAATATATAATATTATATATAATATATATTATATATATATATGGGCGTTGGCAGGATTTCATTTAGGGGGAAAGGTGTTATATTAGTATATATAATATATATATATATATATATATATATATATATAATATTATATATATATATATAATATATATAATATATATATATATATAAATATATATATATAATATATTATATATATATATATGCGACAAAGTTACTTAACGCCCATACGGAACGGGAGCTCGGATAAAAAGTAAATTTCACGGTAGCATCTAATGATACATAAATACGATGTTTTCTAGGGGCGAAATGATTTTTATTTGATTGTTCTAAGGCGAAATTAGGATTGCTATTAGTAGGTAGGTTAGGTTAGCTCAGTTAGGTTAGTAGGTCAAGTCAGTCAGGTCAGGTCAGATCAGGAAAAATTTCATTTCGCCCCTAAAACATCTATTATGTATCATAGGGGCTACCTGTGAAAATTTTTTTGATCCGAGTCCCGTTCCGTGTGGGCGTTAAGTATACTTTTACCATATAATAAATATAATATATATTATATATATATAATCATATATAAGTATATATAATATATATACTAATAAATATATATATATATATATATATATATATATATATAATACTATATAGTATATTATATATATAAATATATAATAATATACTATTATATATATATAGGTATATAAGGGGGCGTGCAGGGGGAGCACTTGCCCCCCTAAACTCTTGGCGAACATTAAGATTATGAACCCTTATATGTTTGCCAACGATTTTTTAAAGGGTTTTGTAGTAGAAAAACTGAAACAATACATCAATCGATAGATAATGAAGTAGTAATTACTAATTCATAACGTATTATATTCATTTTTTTCAAAAGTTTTAATGTGTTTTTCATTTCAATATTGCTAAATCAACTGAAACTTTGTCTTTATACTGTTGGATTCATCTGATTTATTCTCAGGTAGAACTCAGTAATGTCGTGCATTCGTGGGCGGTTGCCAAGTCTGTTAAATCAAGTCAAGGAAGGCGTACCGTTAAGTAATTCACTGCAGACAGCACATTTAAAAACAATTGCAGAAAACTAGAAATATTAAACAGGCAATTTTGCAAGACCATAATATTTATATAGATATATTATAATATATATATATATAATATATATAGTATTATATATATATCAATATATATTATATATATATATATATATATAATATATACTATATATATATTATATATATATAATATATATATATATATATAATTATATAATATATATTCTACTATATATATATAATATATATATATATATATATTACTATAATATATATATATATATATATATATTATATTTTATATATATAATAATTATATAATATATATAAATATATATTATATATATTAATATAATAGTCACTTCAACCTTTTGCCCCCCCTAAATAAATCCGACTACGCCCATAATTCATAGTATATATATATATATACATATTATGTTAATATATATATATATATATACTATAATATATATATTTATATCTAATATATATATATATATATATATATAATACTGGCCAAAATTAAAATATATACGACAAATGTATCATAAAAAATATTAATGCTAAAGTAAAACGGAATACATTGGTGGAATGCTGGTCCAATTTTAGTGCGGAAAATGTAAAAAAAAAAAAAAAAAAAAAAAAAAAAAAAAAAAAAAAAAAAAAAAAAAAAAAAAAAAAAAAAAAAAAAAAAAAGAGAAAAAATTTTTGGAAACCCGGTAAATTTTTCACATCAGGAAAATGCTTTATGCGGCACACTAGGGGGCTCGAGCCCGACGGGGACACAGGGGGGGACGCTTTCCATACCCCGTAGGGGAGGGGCGGAGGAACCCCCGCGACACCCAAATACCAAAGAGCGGGGGTTCCGGAGACCCTCCCCGGAAGGGGGGAATTAGTCCTACCTCATTCGCCCTTGTATGGAGTACTGCTCTCATATCTGGGGAGGCTCTGGTTTCACCCGGCTTTTGGATAGGTCGCGTCATAAGCCAAAAAAGGCTTATAAGCAGTTCTGTTACTTCCAGTTTCCCTTGACCCATATCTTTGCGGCGCGATGTTGGTGCTTTAAATCTCTTTCTCTTATAGGTACCGCAGCGGCAGGTGCTCGAGGGAAGACCTTATCACTCGCGTACCTCCACCTTTACGTCGCCCTCGTAGAACTAGGGGTGCTGTGTCTGCACATGAGTTTTGTGTTGATGTAGGTAACTCCAGGCTAGTTCGCTGCGGTGCTTCCCTTCTTTCCTGCACATTCTCGTTCCTGTGACATTCTCTGTTCCATTTCTGTGTTGCTTACTAGCTCGCGGTATAAGACCCATCCCATTGGTTAATCTCCAGCCTAACTTTAAATGCCTGCGTCTGTGGCGTCACTCTGACGTAATTTCACTTTATGTTGTTGTACTATCTGAGGCCATGTAAACCCCCCTCCTTGAATAGGGTTTTGCCCTTGACCCGGTCGAGTGGTGGTGAAACTGTAAAAAAAAAAAAAAAAAAAAAAAAAAAAAATACCGTAGTTCCGAAGGCCGAGAGACACCGACCTGCCATCGTGGCGGTATAGCCCTTTGGGTAACTTCTTTGTAGTGAAAAAAAAAAGCAAAATTTAATGGAAAGTCTATTATTTTAACGAGAAACCAATAAAAGGCGCCTCTAAATAGGCCTTTTAATCATATTACTATAATTTATTAAAAATTATTTTATTTTTTTATTTTTTTTACATTTCCCTATGTGAAATACATATTCTGACGGATGTAATTTTAACCAGGATTCCAAAATGTATTCCATTTCGCTGTAGCTATGTAGTTTTGAGATTTTTTTTTATTTTTTTTTTTTCCCCCGCACTAAAATTTGGACCAGCATTCCACCAATGTATTCGTTTTACCTGTAGCATTAATGTTTTTAAAGATACATATGACGATATACAAACGCTGACCTAAGTATAAATATATAATATTATTATTTATATTAATATTAATATATATTATATTTATATATATAATCTATTATAATATATATATTATATATATATATATATATATTATATATATGTCGGACGGGTTAAAAAAAAATGTATATATATTATATATATATATATCAATATTATATATAATATATATATATATATATATATAAAATATATATTAATATATATATATAATATAATAAAAAATTATATATATATATACTAATATTATATATATTATTTAAATATAATGTGTGTGTGTGGGTGTGTGTGGGTGTGTGTGTGTGTGTGTGTTGTGGTGTGTTTGTGTGTGGTTGTGTGAGTGTGCGCGCTGTCTTGTTGCGAACAAAGAGAGAATTGCTTAGGAAAAGCCTAAAGCTAATGTGAAGCTCGAAAAGTGAAATTTTGCTGCCTTTTATTTTTTTTATAAGACATCTCTGTGTAAGATTTATTATTATGTATTAAATATTATTATTATTATTTCATTATTATTATTATTATTATATCATTTTATATTATTATTATATTATGAATTATTAATTATTAATTATTAATTATTATTATTATTATTATTATTATTATTATTATATTATTATTAATTATATTAATTATTATTATAATATGTATGACTTTTGATGCTTTTTCAAACTTCCTGAAAGTGTTCTTTCATTAGAAGAAATGTTTTTCTTTATATTCTTGAATAAAACTAAAACTATTGAAGTTTAAGTATTGTCCAGGTTTCGTCCGTAACACTTCGACATTTGTCAAGGAATAATTTTATTATTAAGATTTTAACAATTTTGATAGAATAAATGTCGTATAAACCAGGGTTGGGAAAAAGTCGGGGGGGGGGGGTTCTTGGGCTTTTTTGTTTGTTTTTTCTCCTTTTCCCTTTGTTTGAGGAAAAAATCAATGATAAATTAATTTTATATTATTTTTATTCTATTAATGTCATTTCAAATATTTATTTGACAAATAAATTTATAAATAGGTATAAAATCTTCAAATTACAACATATAATCTTGGATAACAGACGTTGTCCAGTATACTATATATCATATAATATATATTATATATATATATAATATTATATAATTATAATATATATATATATATATATAATATATAATATATATTATTTATATATATATATATATAATAAATATATTATATATATTATATTATATATATATAGAGAGAGAGAGAGAGAGAGAGAGAGAGGTTTTCTATGAAATATGTTTTCAACATGAAGGCGAGAGATGGTTAGTGTGTCAGGTGATGCGGTTGTGCCACCTGATGCGGATGTGCCACATCTTCTAATTTTGTATTTGAAGAACAACGTAGCATTTTATTGATGTTCATTAATTTAAAAACTATATACCCCTATTTGATCGAAAATGAAATAGATCGACAAATAATAGTCCGCCAAAAATTGAAAAAATGACTTTCAAAACTTTTACAAAGAGTAAATTATCGAATCGATAATTGCCGATTAATATTTCATCTGAGATTTTCATTTAAATTTATATATATATTGTTATATATATATATATTACATATTATTATTATATATACATATTACATATTATTATTATTATTATTATTACCGTATATATTATTATACATATATATTATTATTATTATTATTATTATTATTATTATATATTATTATTATATTATTATATATTATTATATTATTATATTATATATTATTATATTACATACATATACATATACACAGCATATACATATATTATTATTGAAAGAAAGAAAGAATAGCTATTATATACATATTATTGATATTATTATTACATTATTGGTTATTATTATTATTATTATATATACATATATTATTACATACATACATAGCTATTAACAGCATACATATAATATATATATATTATATATATATATATATATATATATATATATTATTATGCTAAAAGATAGTTATATATATATATATATATATATATATATTACGGTATATATATATATATATATATATATATATATATATATATATATATATATATATATATATATATATATATATATATATATATATATATATATATATATATATATATATATATGCAAGCATTCATTAACTACTTGATGTAATTTTTTCTCTTTATAACATGCACTCACATTTGAGAACATCTGAAAATCCTGTACTTTGTAATTCTTGTTTTCTGAACAATTTGAGCATTTACACTCTCAGACCTGACAAAACGTACTTGAACCCAGTTCGATATATATTATTATTATATACGTTATTATTATTATTATATTATTATTATATATATATATATATAAGAAGAAAGAAGATATATATATATATATATATATTATTATATATTATATATATATATTATATTATTATTATTATATATATATATATATATACCGTATATATATATATATTATATATATATATATATACATATATATATTATATTATTATTATATATTAGTTATATATATACATATTATTATTATATATTATTATATATATTATTATTATTACATATATTATTATTATATATATAATGAATGTTACCGAACAATCTTTTTGATAAAATGTCGATGAACAATTTACATCTTTGATATCCTCTTCTGAATTTTCTTCTTGACTTATTTCCTCC
The DNA here is from genome assembly GCA_015478945.1 of Trachelipus rathkii. Taxonomy (NCBI): domain Eukaryota; kingdom Metazoa; phylum Arthropoda; class Malacostraca; order Isopoda; family Trachelipodidae; genus Trachelipus; species Trachelipus rathkii. Next base: position 47,475 of record JABUQX010047350.1, on the reverse strand, counting down.
TTAGGAGTGATTCCTGTACTCACAAAAATTCCTCCTGATGACATCTACAATAAAAAAATTAGATATTTTAATTAGCTATTAAGGAGATGAACTATTATCTTGAAGAACAACTGAATCATTAAATTTAAACACTTTAAAAAGAGTAAATAGGATCAAAACTCGAAGTAGAAATAAAAGTCTAAAATTCTTGATAAGTAAATACAATAAACTGAAAAAATGGTCCAAATTATTGGTATCTATGAGCAAATTTACAAATTAATTGGAAAATGATAATAAACTTCCTTTTCTTAATGTAAAAAACTCTCAAGTTTTGAAATTTACATTTTACAGTTTTTGCTGGTGCATTTAATACCCATGCTTAAAAATTTACCCAACATATATATGGATCAAGAAATTAACTATATGCACACATATATATGTCAACAAATTAACGATATGCACCAATCCTAAACTGAACTCTAGAAATATAGAAGTAGAGAGAAAATGAGCACAAATTTAAATATATCGGGTATACGGTATATTTAATTTTTATTCCCCTCAAATTTCTGCACGGATATTACAAGTAGTCCAATATATATTTTCCCACAATGTAACATTAGAATACAAGAAACAGTTTTAAAGATATATATTTTTGCAATTGACCATGTTGTACAAGTGTTTATGCAAAATGGGCACCTATGCTTTATTTTATAAGAGAATTTCCTTCTAAGATAATAAAAGCACAAAATCTCTGCTACTTACACCAAAATCTATTTCAAAAATTTTAAAAAATAAAAGTTGACTTCAATGAGAATGCTCAGTTTGAAAAAGATTTCAAAGAATAGTTCCAATATTCAACATATCTACAATCTTTTTTTGGCAAGTATGAATGGATGGGTAAATAAGAAACCTTAATACCATGTAACGTTAGTGTGTGTGTGCAGGTGTGTGTGTGTGCATGCATGGGTGTGTGTGCATGTGTGTGTTTGTATGTGTGTGTACATAATTAACTCGCAATTATTTCTTCAATGCTTTAATACATCACATGTGCAGCATTTAAAAACACTACTGTCACTATTTCAAAGATATAATTTCAGCTCTTTTGGGGCATTTCAAGCTTTTATCTTCACTAAAACTAGTAAAATAATATATATATATATATATATATATATATATATATATATATATAATATATATATATAGTATATATATATATATATATATATATATATAGTATATATATATATATATATATATATATATATATATATATATATTATATAATATTATATAGTATAATATATCTATATATATATATATATATATAAAAAAATAATATATATATAATATATAATATATATATTAGTTATATAATATATATATATACTATATATATATATATATATATTAACCGGTATATATATATTATATATATATTATATATATATATATCTATATATTATATATATATATATTATATATATATATAATATTATATATATATATATATATATTATATATATATATTTATATACTATATCCCAGCGCCCCTACTCCAGCTATCAAGGGTCTCATCCGCCCTTGTATGGAGTACTGGCTCTCATATCTGGGGGGGGCCTCAGGTTTCACCCGGCTTTTTGGAAAGGGTCGAGTCAAAGGCTAAAAGTCTTATAAATGTCCAAAGTACTTGCTTTCTAGTTCCTTGACCCTCTATCTTTTGGCGGCGCGATGTTGGTGCTTTATCTGCTTTATATCTATTCTATAGGTACCGCAGGTGCTCGAGGGAGCTTTCCAATCGCGTGCCGCCTCCTTTAAGACGCCCTCGTAGCACAAGGGGTGTGTGTGGCACCTAGTTTTGTGTGATGTTTAGCAACTCTCAGAGCTAGCCTTCGCTGCGGCGCCTCCTTCTTTCTGGCCACTTCTGTTCTGTGGAGAATTCTCTCCCAGTTTTCTGTGTTTCCTACTCAATTTAATCTCGCTCACTTTAAGGCCGCGTCTGTGGCTCATCTGCGTAATTTTGGTTAGTTGAACCTTTTTTTTTTCGTGTAACACCACGCCTCCTTGAATAGGGTTTGCCCGTGAGCGGTGGTGAATAACTGTAAAAAAAAAATATATATCTATATATATATATATATATAAATATATATATATATATATATACTTATATAATACATATATATATATTTATTTAATATACTATATATATATATATTATATATAATATATTCGTCACCACCGCACCTTTTTTTCCGGCCTATATATATAGCCGGTATATATATATTATATTATAATATATACTTATATATATATATATCTATATATTATATATATTATATTATAATATATATAATATATCATAAAGTATATATATATATATATATATATATATATTATCATCAAACACCCACTGTTCTTTTCCCAGACCTGGGTGGTAATGTGCGTAAGCATGCACCAGAAACAGAAAGTTAGAAGAATATGACGGCAAGTCGAAAAAGAAAGCCCAGTCTTACCGCCCCCTTTATACCTATTAGTGAGAACTCATTGCAATCAGAAAATCCACTCTGAGCTTTCACGGTATCACAACGGACCTTCACTATGGCCATCTCTCATTGTGGGTTCATCCTTGGCCAGGTGGCCACACAAACACAAGGTGACCCCCTCACACAACCGCGCATTCACTCTATTTCGTGCACCTTCTTCCTCGCCTCTGCCAACTCACATTTCTTCTCTCTCTAGATTTCTTTAACGATTCAGTCCATTTTTTCCTTCGTCTCAGCCGGTCGATTACAAGCATACTCCACCACTATACAGTCCCGCTTAACAAAACTGACTATCCATCCATCCTTTCCACTGAAACCATCTCAATATACTCTCATTTAACTCGCCTTTCTTTCCGCACCACACACTCTCTAATACAGTCATCCTCAATTTTAATCAAAGTATCTTCTCAACCTAACACGGCCCCTCTAGGATAAACCTCAGAACTCTGCCGCATTAGCAGACTAGTTTCACATAAAGTGCATTAATCTCCAAACCCTCAGTCAATATTCTCCAACATGTTCCTGCCAATCACACCCTCACCCATATAATTCAATCAACAAACTTAAATAAAATATTAATGTTATTAGGAATAAACAAAACCTCGCCACGCCTTAATTAAATTCAATATACACACAGCACTCATACAGGAATCTAATATCACACCAGACACCAACCTCTTTGAATTTCTCAATTACACAATGCTATGACTAGATAAAGAATCCATCCAAACAGTCATACGCAAAAACATCCAATTCCAAAACACCACAAACCACACACAACTAATAATGTACCGTACAATGATCAAACTTCTAAATACCAATCAAAGAGGTAAAATCAATAAAAAAAATAAATAAAAAAAAAAACATACAACCTAATTAATTTCTATATATCTCATCCCACCTCTCAACACTGCCCTAAGGATTATGTTCCAGACCTATCGCCCTTAACCCAATATAATAATTTGATACTGACTGGGGACTTCAATGTCCATCACTTTGCATGGCCTCTTAACACACACATACCCTCACAAAGAGGTGATACACTCATAGACAACTTACACACACTTAGCATCCTCAATAACAGAAACCAACCTACTCGACAATCATTCTAACATAATCAGAACTCCACATCCCCAGGAATTTCCTTCTAATCTCCTCCAAATTCAGGTTACCAACACGTGGCAAAGCTTTCATGCCCATGCTCTGTCCTCTGATCATATTCCAATACTAATTACAATCCAACATAAACACCCCACATGTACATCCTTTAAACGAACAATAAGAAAGAACTAAAAGAATTATAGGAAAGCAAACAGGCAAGTTTACACCGATTTTATAGAACAAGAACTACAATTCTTCCAAATGGCTACCTTTACAACTCTCGACAAAGCAATAAAACACTTCAATAAAACCATTCTGAAAGCACCTAAAAAATACATTTCCCACGGCTACCGAAAACACTTCAATCCAACTATTCACAAGAAAGACACCCTAATAAAAAAAATAAAACTCTCTCTGGAAAAATAGACAACCAAATCACAGATCTCAGCAATAGAACAAACAACTCAATCTTACACTCACACACTACACCATAAAACCAACACAACAAAAATGCTTTGAACAGTAAAAATAACACTTCACAAACGCAACCCCCACCAACCCATCCGTAAACAAAACAATAAAATCCTTAGCCCAAAGAATCGATGGAATATTATTATTATGTCACACTATTCTAAAATTAGCCATAAACCTACCACAACCACCAACAGATTAATAATAGTAAAAAAAAATTTAAAGGACAACCAAGAAACCCTCCATTCACTTCGCTAGAAGTACTCAACATTATCAAAAACCTCAAAAACTCACAAGTAGAAGGTCAAGACAAATCCACTTCAAACACCTGGGAACTAAATTCATAGCAGTTCTACCCAAATATTCAATACAGTTCGGCAACCCAACACTATCCCACCTTTCCGGAAACACATACACATAATCCCATACTAAAACCTAACATACCACACAACACCCCAGCTTCATATAGACCTCTGTATCATTACTTCTCACAATATCTAAAGTTCTAAGGTTAATCTAAAATAGAATCTTCCCCTCTATCCCCCTCTCAGATATACAATATGGATTTAGGCAAAAACATTTCACTACCACACTACTTACTGATCTAACACAAAGCATCCCTTCAGGTTTTAACCAAAATATTCCCCTCTCCTACCCTCTCCTAGTAACAATAGACTTAAACAAAGCATTTGATACACTTCCACATCACCTCTTAATAGACAAAGTATTAAATGCAGAAATAAACATTAATGACAAAAAAATAATAGCAAATTTACTATCAGATTGTACAGATAAGAGTCATAGAAGGAAGCCACACTTTCCATTCAAACAGGTTATGTAATGAAGTCCCCAGGGCACCATCCTATCACCAATATTCTTTAATCTTTTAATACACGATCTACTACAACCTACATCCCCTTCTACCAAAATCAATAACCAACCGTAACAATCACAGCCCAAAGTCCCTTTATAAATAAAGCAAGTCAAGAACTACAGCAATATACAAACCAATTGGAACAATCGCTATCAACAAACAGAATGACTGCCCCCCCCCAAATATCCTCTATCACATTGCTCACACCTGATAGAAGGGAATCAAATACGAATCCAACAGGTTTTCTTTCAAACAACAAACTTCCTTTCAATATACAACCCTTCATCCTAGGCCTAACTTTAGATACACACACATGACATTCACCCTCCGCATAAACATTGCCTCTAGAGCCAAGCATAATATAAAAGGGATGAAAACACTAACCGCAACATATTTTGTCCAACCCAAAGACTCCTTCACAATTCTTGATAAGTAAATATAATAAACTGAAAGAATGGTCTAAATTATTGGAATCTATGAGCAAATTTACAAATTAAATGAAAAAAGATAATAAACTTCCTTTTCATAATGTAAAGAAATGTCAAGTTTTGAAATTTACATTTTAAAAGGTCAGTTTTTGATGGTACATTTAATACCCATGCTTAAAAATTTACACATTTATGGATCAAGAAATTAATTATATGCACACATATATATGGATTAACAAATTATTTTAAAAGAGAATTTCCTTCTAAGATATAAAAGCACAAAATCTCTGCTATTTACACCAAAATCTATTTCAAAAATTTAAAAAAATAAAAGTTGACTTCAAAGAGAATGCTTGGTTTAAAAAAGATTTCAAAGAATAGTTACAACATATCTACAATCTTTTTAGGTAAGTATGAATGGATGGGTAAATAATGAAACGTTACAAACCATGTAACATGTGTCTGTGTATGTAGGTGTGTGTGTGTGTATGTTTTTAACTCGCAATTATTTCTTCAATGCTTTAATACATCACATGTGCAGCATTTAAAAACACTACAGTCACTATTTCAAAGATATAATTTCAACTCTTTGGGGCATTTCAAGCTTTTATCTTAACTAAAACTATAAAAAATAAATATATTATATATATATATATATATATATATATATATATATATATATATATATATATATATATATATATATTATATATACTATATTATATATATATATATATATATATATTATATATATTATATTTTATATGCATTTTCCCACCTTCTTTTAACAAGACTGGGGCGGTAATGTGTGTAGCATGCACAAGAAACAGAAAAGTAGAAAAAGAATAAAGAAACCAGCCTTACCACTCCCTTTATACCTATTAGTGGAAACTCGTTGCAATCAGAATAATCCACCCTTGAGCTTCACGGTACCGCGACGGACCCTAATTGGCATCCTCAATCATGTAGGGTTCATCCTTGGCCCAGGTGCCCACAAACAACACAGGTGACCCCCTACAAAACCGCCCATTCACTCTATATGCACCTTTCTTTCTCGGCTCTGCAAACTCACATTTCTCTCCTCTAGACCTTTCCTTTATGATTGCAATCCAATTTTCTCTTCGGCTCCACAGCTGGTCGATTCCAAGAAATACGGCACCACTATACATCCGCTTAAGCCACAGACAACCTATTGCATCCATCCTTTCCACATGACGAAACCATCTCAATATACTCTCATTTACCCCTTTCTTCACACCACACAACTCTCTTAATACAGTCATTCCTCATTTTATCAATTCTTCTCACACCTAACACGCCCCTCTAGGATAAACCTCAGTACTCTGCCGCATCAGCAGACTCTGGTTTCACATAAACTACATTAATTTCCAAACCCTCAGTCAATATTCTCCAACATGGTCCTGCCAATCACACCCCCACCCATATACTTCAATCAACAAACTTAAATAAAATATTAATGTTATTAAGAATAAACAAAAAGAACCTCGCCACGCTTTAATTAAATTCAATATACACACAGCACTTATAAGGGAATCTAATAGCCCACCAGACACCTACGTCTTTGAATTTCTCAATTACACAATGCTATGACTAGATAAAGAATCCATCCAAACACAGTCATACGCAAAAACATCCAATTCCAAAACACCACAAACCACACACAACTAATAAATAATGTACAATGATCAAACTTCTACATACCAATCAATAGAGGTAAAATCAATAAAAATAAATAAATAAAAAAAAACATACAACCTAATTAATTTCTATATATTTCATCCCACCTCTCAACACTGCCCTCAGGATTATGTTCCAGACCTATCGCCCTTAACCCAATATAATAATTTGATATTGGCTGGGGACTTCAATGTCCATCACTTTGCATGGCCTCTTAACACACACATACCCTCACAAAGAGGTGATACACTCATAGACAACTTACACACACTTAGCATCCTCAATAACAGAAACCAACCTACTCGACAACCATTCTAACAAAATCAGAACTCCACATCCCCGGAAATTTCCTTCTAATCTCCTCCAAATTCAGGTTACCAACACGTGGAAAACCTTTTATGCTCATGCTCTGTCCTCTAATCATATTCCAATACTAATTACAATCCAACATAAACACCCTACATGTACATCCTTTAAAAGAACAATAAGAAAGAACTAAAAGAATTATAGGAAAGCAAACAGGCAAGTTTACACCGATTTTATAGAACAAGAACTACAATTCTTCCAAATGGCTACCTTTACAACTCTCGACAAAGCAATAAAACACTTCAATAAAACCATTCTGAAAGCACCTAAAAAATACATTTCCCACGGCTACCGAAAACACTTCAATCCAACTATTCACAAGAAAGACACCCTAATAAAAAAAATAAAACTCTCTCTGGAAAAATAGACAACCAAATCACAGATCTCAGCAATAGAATAAACAACTCAATCTTACACTCACACACTACACCATAAAACCAACACAACAAAAATGCTTTGAACAATAAAAATAACACTTCACAAACGCAACCCCCACCAACCCATCCGTAAACAAAACAATAAAATCCTTAGCCCAAAGAATCGATGGAATATTATTATTATGTCACACTATTCTAAAATTAGCCATAAACCTACCACAACCACCAACAGATTAATAATAGTAAAAAAAAATTTAAAGGACAACCAAGAAACCCTCCATTCACTTCGCTAGAAGTACTCAACATTATCAAAAACCTCAAAAACTCACAAGTAGAAGGTCAAGACAAATCCACTTCAAACACCTGGGAACTAAATTCATAGCAGTTCTACCCAAATATTCAATACAGTTCGGCAACCCAACACTATCCCACCTTTCCGGAAACACATACACATAATCCCATACTAAAACCTAACATACCACACAACACCCCAGCTTCATATAGACCTCTGTATCATTACTTCTCACAATATCTAAAGTTCTCGAAAGGTTAATCTAAAATAGAATCTTCCCCTCTATCCCCCTCTCAGATATACAATATGGATTTAGGCAAAAACATTTCACTACCACACTACTTACTGATCTAACACAAAGCATCCCTTCAGGTTTTAACCAAAATATTCCCCTCTCCTACCCTCTCCTAGTAACAATAGACTTAAACAAAGCATTTGATACACTTCCACATCACCTCTTAATAGACAAAGTATTAAATGCAGAAATAAACATTAATGACAAAAAAATAATAGCAAATTTACTATCAGATTGTACAGATAAGAGTCATAGAAGGAAGCCACACTTTCCATTCAAACAGGTTATGTAATGAAGTCCCCAGGGCACCATCCTATCACCAATATTCTTTAATCTTTTAATACACGATCTACTACAACCTACATCCCCTTCTACCAAAATCAATAACCAACCGTAACAATCACAGCCCAAAGTCCCTTTATAAATAAAGCAAGTCAAGAACTACAGCAATATACAAACCAATTGGAACAATCGCTATCAACAAACAGAATGACTGCCCCCCCCCAAATATCCTCTATCACATTGCTCACACCTGATAGAAGGGAATCAAATACGAATCCAACAGGTTTTCTTTCAAACAACAAACTTCCTTTCAATATACAACCCTTCATCCTAGGCCTAACTTTAGATACACACACATGACATTCACCCTCCGCATAAACATTGCCTCTAGAGCCAAGCATAATATAAAAGGGATGAACATATTTTGTCCAACCCAAAGACTCCTTCACAATTCTTGATAAGTAAATATAATAAACTGAAAGAATGGTCTAAATTATTGGAATCTATGAGCAAATTTACAAATTAAATGAAAAAAGATAATAAACTTCCTTTTCATAATGTAAAGAAATGTCAAGTTTTGAAATTTACATTTTAAAAGGTCAGTTTTTGATGGTACATTTAATACCCATGCTTAAAAATTTACACATATATGGATCAAGAAATTAATTATATGCACACATATATATGGATTAACAAATTATTTTAAAAGAGAATTTCCTTCTAAGATATAAAAGCACAAAATCTCTGCTATTTACACCAAAATCTATTTCAAAAATTTAAAAAAATAAAAGTTGACTTCAAAGAGAATGCTTGGTTTAAAAAAGATTTCAAAGAATAGTTACAACATATCTACAATCTTTTTAGGTAAGTATGAATGGATGGGTAAATAATGAAACGTTACAAACCATGTAACATGTGTCTGTGTATGTAGGTGTGTGTGTGTGTATGTTTTTAACTCGCAATTATTTCTTCAATGCTTTAATACATCACATGTGCAGCATTTAAAAACACTACAGTCACTATTTCAAAGATATAATTTCAACTCTTTGGGGCATTTCAAGCTTTTATCTTCACTAAAACTAGTAAAAAATTATATATATATATATAGTATATAACTTATAATATATATATATATATATATATATATATATATATATATATATATATATATATATATATATATATATATATATATATATATTATATATATTATATATCATCACCCACCTTCTTTTTAACAAGGACTGGGGCGGTAATGTGTTGCATGCACCAGAAAACAGAAAAGTAGTAAAAATTCGAAAGGAAAGCCCAGTCTTACCACTCCCTTTATACCTATTATGAGAACTCTTGCAATCAGAAATCCCACCCTATGAGCTTCACGGTCACCACAACGACTTCTCACTATGGCATCTCATCAATGCTAGGGTTCTCCCTTGGCCCAGGTGGCCACAACAACAACACAGGTGACCCCCTCACAAAACCCGCCCCATTCACTACTATTATGCCCACCTTTCTTCTCGCCTTCGTGCCAAACTCACATTCGCTCCTTCAGGTATTTTCTTTTTCTGATCAATCCAATTTTTCTTCGGCCTCCCACGGTCGTCCCAGCAAACGCACCACTATACATCCGCTTAACCAACTGACATCATCCATCCTTCCACATGAACAAACCATCTCAATGAACTCTCATTACCCCTTTCTTCCACACCACACAACTCTCTAATACATCATCCATTTTATTTCAATTTCTGTCCCTTCTAACACGCCCCTCTAGGATAAACCTCAGAACTCTGCCGCATTAGCAGACTAGTTTCACATAAAGTGCATTAATCTCCAAACCCTCAGTCAATATTCTCCAACATGGTCCTGCCAATCACACCCTCACCCATATAATTCAATCAACAAACTTAAATAAAATATTAATGTTATTAGGAATAAACAAAACCTCGCCACGCCTTAATTAAATTCAATATACACACAGCACTCATACAGGAATCTAATATCACACCAGACACCAACCTCTTTGAATTTCTCAATTACACAATGCTATGACTAGATAAAGAATCCATCCAAACAGTCATACGCAAAAACATCCAATTCCAAAACACCACAAACCACACACAACTAATAATGTACCGTACAATGATCAAACTTCTAAATACCAATCAAAGAGGTAAAATCAATAAAAAAAATAAATAAAAAAAAAAACATACAACCTAATTAATTTCTATATATCTCATCCCACCTCTCAACACTGCCCTAAGGATTATGTTCCAGACCTATCGCCCTTAACCCAATATAATAATTTGATACTGACTGGGGACTTCAATGTCCATCACTTTGCATGGCCTCTTAACACACACATACCCTCACAAAGAGGTGATACACTCATAGACAACTTACACACACTTAGCATCCTCAATAACAGAAACCAACCTACTCGACAATCATTCTAACATAATCAGAACTCCACATCCCCAGGAATTTCCTTCTAATCTCCTCCAAATTCAGGTTACCAACACGTGGCAAAGCTTTCATGCCCATGCTCTGTCCTCTGATCATATTCCAATACTAATTACAATCCAACATAAACACCCCACATGTACATCCTTTAAACGAACAATAAGAAAGAACTAAAAGAATTATAGGAAAGCAAACAGGCAAGTTTACACCGATTTTATAGAACAAGAACTACAATTCTTCCAAATGGCTACCTTTACAACTCTCGACAAAGCAATAAAACACTTCAATAAAACCATTCTGAAAGCACCTAAAAAATACATTTCCCACGGCTACCGAAAACACTTCAATCCAACTATTCACAAGAAAGACACCCTAATAAAAAAAATAAAACTCTCTCTGGAAAAATAGACAACCAAATCACAGATCTCAGCAATAGAACAAACAACTCAATCTTACACTCACACACTACACCATAAAACCAACACAACAAAAATGCTTTGAACAATAAAAATAACACTTCACAAACGCAACCCCCACCAACCCATCCGTAAACAAAACAATAAAATCCTTAGCCCAAAGAATCGATGGAATATTATTATTATGTCACACTATTCTAAAATTAGCCATAAACCTACCACAACCACCAACAGATTAATAATAGTAAAAAAAAATTTAAAGGACAACCAAGAAACCCTCCATTCACTTCGCTAGAAGTACTCAACATTATCAAAAACCTCAAAAACTCACAAGTAGAAGGTCAAGACAAATCCACTTCAAACACCTGGGAACTAAATTCATAGCAGTTCTACCCAAATATTCAATACAGTTCGGCAACCCAACACTATCCCACCTTTCCGGAAACACATACACATAATCCCATACTAAAACCTAACATACCACACAACACCCCAGCTTCATATAGACCTCTGTATCATTACTTCTCACAATATCTAAAGTTCTCGAAAGGTTAATCTAAAATAGAATCTTCCCCTCTATCCCCCTCTCAGATATACAATATGGATTTAGGCAAAAACATTTCACTACCACACTACTTACTGATCTAACACAAAGCATCCCTTCAGGTTTTAACCAAAATATTCCCCTCTCCTACCCTCTCCTAGTAACAATAGACTTAAACAAAGCATTTGATACACTTCCACATCACCTCTTAATAGACAAAGTATTAAATGCAGAAATAAACATTAATGACAAAAAAATAATAGCAAATTTACTATCAGATTGTACAGATAAGAGTCATAGAAGGAAGCCACACTTTCCATTCAAACAGGTTATGTAATGAAGTCCCCAGGGCACCATCCTATCACCAATATTCTTTAATCTTTTAATACACGATCTACTACAACCTACATCCCCTTCTACCAAAATCAATAACCAACCGTAACAATCACAGCCCAAAGTCCCTTTATAAATAAAGCAAGTCAAGAACTACAGCAATATACAAACCAATTGGAACAATCGCTATCAACAAACAGAATGACTGCCCCCCCCCAAATATCCTCTATCACATTGCTCACACCTGATAGAAGGGAATCAAATACGAATCCAACAGGTTTTCTTTCAAACAACAAACTTCCTTTCAATATACAACCCTTCATCCTAGGCCTAACTTTAGATACACACACATGACATTCACCCTCCGCATAAACATTGCCTCTAGAGCCAAGCATAATATAAAAGGGATGAAAACACTAACCGCAACATATTTTGTCCAACCCAAAGACTCCTTCACAATTCTTGATAAGTAAATATAATAAACTGAAAGAATGGTCTAAATTATTGGAATCTATGAGCAAATTTACAAATTAAATGAAAAAAGATAATAAACTTCCTTTTCATAATGTAAAGAAATGTCAAGTTTTGAAATTTACATTTTAAAAGGTCAGTTTTTGATGGTACATTTAATACCCATGCTTAAAAATTTACACATATATGGATCAAGAAATTAATTATATGCACACATATATATGGATTAACAAATTATTTTAAAAGAGAATTTCCTTCTAAGATATAAAAGCACAAAATCTCTGCTATTTACACCAAAATCTATTTCAAAAATTTAAAAAAATAAAAGTTGACTTCAAAGAGAATGCTTGGTTTAAAAAAGATTTCAAAGAATAGTTACAACATATCTACAATCTTTTTAGGTAAGTATGAATGGATGGGTAAATAATGAAACGTTACAAACCATGTAACATGTGTCTGTGTATGTAGGTGTGTGTGTGTGTATGTTTTTAACTCGCAATTATTTCTTCAATGCTTTAATACATCACATGTGCAGCATTTAAAAACACTACAGTCACTATTTCAAAGATATAATTTCAACTCTTTGGGGCATTTCAAGCTTTTATCTTCACTAAAACTAGTAAAATTATATATATATATATATATATATATATATATATATATATATATATATATATATATATATATATATATATATATATATCATCACCCACCTTCTTTTAACAAGACTGGGGCGGTAATGTGTGTAGCATGCACCAGAAACAGAAAAGTAGAAAAGTCGAAAAGAAAGCCCAGTCTTACCACTCCCTTTATACCTATTAGTGAGAACTCGTTGCAATCAGAAAATCCACCCTTGAGCTTCACGGTACCACAACGGACTCTCACTATGGCATCTCATCAATGTAGGGTTCATCCCTTGGCCCAGGTGGCCCACAACACAACACAGGTGACCCCCTCACAAAACCCCGCCATTCACTACTATTATGCACCTTTCTTCTCGCCTCTGCCAAACTCACATTTCTCTCCTCTAGACTTTCCTTTAATGATTCAATCCAATTTTTCTTCGGCCTCCCAGCTGGTCGATTCCAAGCATACGCACCACTATACATCCGCTTAACCAACTGACTATCATCCATCCTTTCCACATGACAAACCATCTCAATATACTCTCATTTACCCCTTTCTTCACACCACACAACTCTCTAATACAGTCATTCCTCATTTTATCAATTCTTCTCACACCTAACACGCCCCTCTAGGATAAACCTCAGAACTCTGCCGCATTAGCAGACTAGTTTCACATAAAGTGCATTAATCTCCAAACCCTCAGTCAATATTCTCCAACATGGTCCTGCCAATCACACCCTCACCCATATAATTCAATCAACAAACTTAAATAAAATATTAATGTTATTAGGAATAAACAAAACCTCGCCACGCCTTAATTAAATTCAATATACACACAGCACTCATACAGGAATCTAATATCACACCAGACACCAACCTCTTTGAATTTCTCAATTACACAATGCTATGACTAGATAAAGAATCCATCCAAACAGTCATACGCAAAAACATCCAATTCCAAAACACCACAAACCACACACAACTAATAATGTACCGTACAATGATCAAACTTCTAAATACCAATCAAAGAGGTAAAATCAATAAAAAAAATAAATAAAAAAAAAAACATACAACCTAATTAATTTCTATATATCTCATCCCACCTCTCAACACTGCCCTAAGGATTATGTTCCAGACCTATCGCCCTTAACCCAATATAATAATTTGATACTGACTGGGGACTTCAATGTCCATCACTTTGCATGGCCTCTTAACACACACATACCCTCACGAAGAGGTGATACACTCATAGAACAACTTGCATACACTTAGCATCCTCAATAACAGAAACCAACCTACTTGACAACCATTCTAACATAATCAGAACTCCACATCCCCGGGAATTTCCTTCTAATCTCCTCCAAATTCAGGTTACCAACACGTGGCAAACCTTCATGCTCATGCTCTGTCCTCTGATC
>JABUQX010047350.1:17500-22500 GCA_015478945.1 Trachelipus rathkii | reverse complement strand
CGACCACTAACCCTCTTCGATAATTGGGTGACCACCGGTGATGCTAGTGCCACTGGTAGTGGTTCACAACGGACTATCCAGCCGAGCAGTGTCTCGACATCAATGTTGTTTCGCCGTGTGAAGGACAGTTTTCGTTGTAGGAGTTTTGTTTACATTCGTTTTGTATCGCCGGCATTACATAATAATCAAGCTCTTCTTGCTGGGTCTGCTTGCTCGTGACTTCGGTCTCCTGTTAACGCCTTGTACTGTGCTTCTCTATCTGCCCCTTGATGCGGTACCGAACTGCACGTAGTGTAGTACAGATGTGGTCAATAGCCTTCTCTGGTGGCTTTAATGTGTGCCACACCGTAGCTTCTCATCTGTGACAGCTATATTCGACGTCCTTCCAGGTGCGTCAGAGCGGAGTGCTGCTCGCTCGGCATTGTCACTGGGCGGGTAGTTTCTGTTGGCGCCCCTGCGTGGAAGGGTGCTTTGAAGCGTACCACCACTGAGGAGGTCCAAAGCAGCCTCCCCGGCTTGACGAATCCCGAATTTTTCATCGCGACAATGCTCTACTCTCTTCTAAGATCATCTAGTCTTCTATTGCTAGGTTGTATAGAAGGTGGTTCTTTCAACAGCGACCATAACCCCTTTTCATTAATTTATTTTTATATATATTATATTTATTATATAAAAATATAGTATATATATTATTTATTTATAGTATATTTGTGTAATTATTTGATTATAGTAAATTATTAGATTATATATATATATATATATATATATTATATTATTATTATTATTATGATATTTATAGTATATATATATATATATATATATATTATTATATTATATATAATTCTTTATCTAAGTTAATAGGTTTTTTCTTATTTATCTATCATTTTATTTGCCACTCATTATTGTTATGGGTGTACCAGTGATTTTCAATTTCTTGCCTAGAAGTTTTCTTTTGCCTTACGATCCCTCTTTCGAGTTTTTCATTAATTTCTTTTCTGTACTCCCAAGTATCACATTCCATGCCATTTCTTGCAATTTATAAATTAGTAGTATTTGTATTGTCTTTAATGCCAATTTTCATAATTGGAAAAAATTCTTTCTAACACAAGCTTGTATGAATGTGCTCGGAAGTGATCTGTTATATGTTGTCATTAAAATTATGATATAGTAAAATTTCATTTTTTGTAATTTTGCTAAGTGCCATCCTGTAATGTTCTTTTGTCGAAAATTTAATGGAAGAGAAACGAGAATTATTATCTTTGTAGACGATTAGTGAATATTGAATCTTTGCTCTGTTAAAACGATAAATCTTCTCCAGGCTTGATCATTCGAGATGCATATACAATGTGCGTGTGCGTCTGGTTGTTACAATTTGGAGTGAAAATAGTGGATTGCAGCCTAGCTGGAATTAATAGATTTGTGGGAGATAGGCGTGATTTATCACATTAAATTTTAGGATCTGGAATTACGTTTAGTTTAGACTAGTAAAAGAGTCTTCATCAAAAGTAAATATCTCTCTTTTCTTATTTGACTGGAAAGTTCTTCCAAAAAGTTTAAAAACAATCTATTTAAACTTTATTCTCGAATACTTTCTTATGGATTTAAATGATTTGTCCTTGAAATGAGCATAGTGGCTTTTACCTCCTGAGAAGATAAACATCCAAAACAAAAAAGGAAATCATTTTCCTTTTTTAGATAACATTTCCTATTACTTCGTTTTTGCTTTTGATTATTTTTTATTTTATTTAATATATTATTATATATATATTGATATTATTAATTATTATTACTTATTTTATTGATTTATCTTCATTATTATTATTTATGTTTATTATTTAGTTATCTTCCTGTAGCTATTGTAGAATTATTATTATTATCTATTTATTATTCTTATGTGTATTATTATTATTATTATTTTATTATTATATTATTCATTATTACCTTAATAATAATATATTCATATTATATATATATATTATCATAATGTTTATTGTTATTGTCTTTTAGTATATATTATATTTATATATTGATATATTTCAAACTATTAAACGTATAAAGCTTATTAATATATATGTATATATATTAGTATAATTATATATATATTTTATGATTATTATTATATTTATATTATTTAGTATATATCATCATATCATAAAGAACATTTATGAAAGAACATTATGAATAAGATATTTTGCATTTCTTCCGGTTGCGAGCATCGACATTTCTCGAGGAAACTCCCCAGAAATGACTCTTTTTATGGAGATTTAAATCCCAGCCAACCCTTATCTTGTTTGTGTAGGTTCAAAAGCCCAGATCTGTGGTAAATAAATCCCAGCATGGTAGCCTGTGCCTGCCTGACGATTCGTCGTCGATCTATGTAATCTACAGGTGATTTTCCAAATATGATCTACCATATTATGTTTATAGCCTGTGCGTTTTTTCCAGAAGGCCCGACTGTAGCCGGACGTGGGTACACAGTTGCGCTCACATGCATCGTTTCCACGAAGCACCCGTTTTTGGCACTTTTACGTCACGCGTAAAAATGTCTCAGTCAGGCGTGCCGCGTGTGGAAATCCGTTTGAGTTCTGGGGAATTAATAAAACGACGACGGCTGCTTCGAAAGTTGAAGAAGAAATACATGTTTACAAACAAATTGTTTTACAAAACATGCTGTCGCGAAATTCTTTGCCCCAAAATTTTAAAGTGTTTGTTAGTACAACTTTTATATAAGGAATACTAATATATCGTATCATTTCATTAAAGTAGATGGTGAGGAGTAAATATCTAGATTTGAAAAATGTGTATATTTTCTGAAAAAAAATTCGTAAGTTTCAAAAAAATTTCTAACTTCAGAAAAGTTAAGTTTAAGTAAGTTTTTTAAGAAAATTCTTGAGTGGCAAGCTTCTGAAAACTGGAATTATGCCAGAAGCTTCTCACTAAAATTTTCTTAAAATTGGCTTAACATATTTTTATAATATAATACAAACCTTTTATGAAATTTTTTTGAAGCTTAGAATTTTTTTTTCAGGAAAATATACACTGATTCAAATATAGAATAATACCAAATATATACATATAAGTAAAAGAGAGTATTGTTTACAATGTCAGCTGAATCCCGACGGGCGCCGCTGGCTCGTTTCCAGGTTACTTTAAGAATTCTAAGATATATTTCGGTTCTTTCTAATTTGTTAATTGTATATTTTTTTCAAATCGTAAGCGTTTTCGAGTGGCGATTTGCACCACGAGTGCACTTGGGCTTCTGGAACGCAGCCTTAAAGTTCCAGGAAAAAAAAATAAAAAAATCTTTTCTTTTAGGAAAGAGACATTTTCCATGTGTTTATGAATTGGAGTTGTATTAAGTATTTAATTAAGTAATATGAAAGTTACGTGATATGTTAAGTGATGTTTTGAATAATTTGGTGTAAGAATCAAGTCTCTAGCACCTCGGCGCGTTTCCATGGTGCTAAAATTTTTTCCTTTGTGTTCTCTAATCATTTCTTTCGGTCATTTTCTAGATGATGAAGATGTAGGAATGGAATTTTAAGCACAAGCAGTGCTTCAAAAGAAGGGGAATCACATAGAAATCAGGATATAGAAGAGAAGGATCATGAGGACTTTCAAAACACAGGGATCGACACATCACAACTGAAGAAAAGAAAGTAAAATATCTTCCCAGTTGTATTTATAACATCAAGAAATATTTTTTGCTCTTAATAATGATGTGTTTTATTCTTTGCATTGAACAAAGGGGCGATGAGACTTCAGAAAAGTCAGGAAAAGATGATGCTTTAAAAAATATTACGTCGAGCGTTATAACTAACCTTGTAAGGTAATCTGTAACAGTTATTTGATGGGAATGTAATCAAAATGGCGTAGTTTTTGTTAGTGAATAACATACTTGATTCATTTAGTAATACTTTATCAGATTGTTAATTTATTTATATCTATCAGACCAATTTTGTCATTTTAATAAGTAACCTACGTTTTAACTAATTTCAGCTTTGAAAAGCTTCGTTTCAATTAATTGCAGCTGTTAGAAACAGGAAGTATAGTAAGTATTTTTAGCGGTATGTTTATATTTGGGAACAAGTTTTGGGAACAAGTTTTTTGGGAACAAGATTGGTCTAATCTGGCGAGGCCATTTAAATTTTTTTCTTGAGATCTTTTCCATTTTTGTCTCCATAATTTTCACTCTCCCAGGGGGCTTGCCTTTGAGTACTCAGCAATTATGGGATGAGAAAACCGGGAGCTTTAAAAACTATTCTTTGAAGGTTCTTTTATTGGGACGTGGATGGCCTAGGATAAGGCGAACCGGTTACTGTTAACTCAAACGACGCGGAGTCCAGTTTCAAATCCCGCTAATGGAGAGTAAAATCTCCTTTGACTCATTCAGTTCAAATCAATCAATCAAGTTGTCTCTGTAGAATTCAAAAGCTGATTGAACTTTGGTCCCAAATGAAACGTCACCAGTTGTCTGGAATAAAATACCGAAGAGATGACACCGTGTCCTGGTGTGTTGAAAACCTTTCATCTACTGAAGAAATCATATCGTCTAAACATGATATAAAAACTGCTAGTCGATGGTACGTCTCCAGGTTCTGTAGGAGATGAATTGGGTTGATGCTTCTGGAGACCAAAGCATTTCTTGGTTCTGTTTCGATATTTAAATGAGCTGACTCGAAGAATTCGAACATTTCAGTAAAACTCCTCGAGATAAGCAAGAAAGATGAATAGTTTTAATTAGTTTTTGCTTAATAGTGTTTACTTGTTTCAATTGCACACACACAGGCTAATGCCTTTTAGTTTGAAGGTTATTTTGAAAATTGCCATGTTTAATTCCAACGAGTTTTGAAGATATAAACCAAACAGGAGCTGGAATGAATAATGACGTTCCATGTTATTTAAATTTATATGGTGTATATTTATACCGTGGCAATTGACTGACATTCTCCAGAACTGCTACTATTGGTTATTAAGCATTTTCTTTAAAAATTTGGGGA
>JABUQX010047350.1:0-15000 GCA_015478945.1 Trachelipus rathkii | reverse complement strand
TTATTGAAAATAAATACGAATTTAATTAATAATAATAATCAATTTAACGATGTAAATTTTAATTTATTTTTGACAACGAATAATAATTAATCAATATTAATTAACTATAAACAGAATAATAATACATCTAATAATATAATAATAATTAATAATAATAATTAAATATAAGTAATAATAATAATAATAATGATAATAATCAATTACTTAATAATAATAATAATATAATCATAATAATGATAATAATAAAATAATAATTATAAATATAATAATAGTTAAAAATAATTAATAAAGATATTAAATAATAATTTGCTAAGAATAAAAATAATAATAATAATAATAATATAATAATAATAATATAATAATATAAAGTAATAATATACATAATAAGAAGAAGAAGAAGAAGAAGAAGAAGAAAAAGAGAAGAATGAGAAATAAAGAAGAAGAAGAAGAAGAAGAAGAAGAAGAAGAAGAAGAAGAAGAAGAAGAAGTTAATAACAAAAATAAAAAAAAATTAATAATAAAAAAAAAATAATATATTAATGATTAATTCAAATAATTTTTCTAATAAATAAATAATATAAGTCAATAATAATAATAATACATAATAATGAATAATAATAATAATTCAATAATAATAATTAAATAAGTAATGAATAATAATTACGATAATGATCTTAATAATAATAATCAAGAATTAAAAAGAATAATACTAATAATAATCGAAATAATAATAATATAATAATAATAATAATAATAAGAATAATAATAATAATAAAATATAAATAATAAATAAGAAAAGAATTATTTCTTCAATAATTCATTTCTACGCGCTTCCTTATGTATCAATTTTAAAAGCCTTATTCTATACCTAGTACATTAATATATAGAGATATATATACATATAATGCATTTGCGTCTCAACAAATGCAACAAATGAACGAAAAATGTCTACATGTTTATTAATTAAAGAGTTCCTTTTCAAGATTAAAAACGGTTCATTTCTGAATTCAGAAGAAAAAAAAAACATCTAATATATACATCTGTGATGTAGAGGAAATGAGTTTTTTTGTGCAATGTGAATAATTAAAAAAAAAAAAAAATTAAAATTTTCAAACTGTAATGACAAAAATAATTTTCAATTATTCATTTTAGATTATTGAAATATCCACTCCACTCCACTCCAAGTCCTTTTAAAGATTTTTTTTTTATATAAATTTGTAGTTAAGAATTCCTTCTTCTAAAATACGTTTATATTTATATAAACATTTATTACTAGTCTTTTTCTTTTCTTTTTTTTAAAAAAGGGGCTTTTGTACATAAATTTATAATTAAATGTCCTTTCTTTAAATATGTTTGTTCATATATTTCCATATGTTATTATTATATGTCCTAAAAAAGTGCTTCCGAAAAAGTTGCTTTTCTCCGAGTATCTTAGAAATTTAGTCATCCCAATTCGCAAGACTCAAACGAATCTTTTTTGTCCCATCTCCCTTGTATGACCAATTACACCTAAAACTCCAAATTAAAATACTCTGACTACGTTAGAATCGCTTATATGCATATTAAGTACTAATGTACTGTATATTAACTGTCTTTATAATATTTAACTTATTTTATGTGCCTATTTTTGGTAATATTTTGCATATTCCTTACATATATATCTAAGCTTTATATACAAATTGGGATCTATCTTCCAAAATTAGAAAATATATATACTTTGTCCTTCCATTTCTAATTTATATTTATTAAATTATTCTTTAACTTAACAATACTAATTAATATTATGCTAATACCTGGTATAACACTAATATTATTACTAACAATCTTATTCAGTAGTGATCTATTATAAACCTGGGTGCATACTTATAACGTACAAATTTAAAATAATAATAACAATGATTTGTTAATTATAAATGCTGCTTCACGGTATGAAAATTCTATTCATCTGCTCGACCATGATAAACTTTTTTTTATTTATCAATTATTAAATTAGTATTATACCTCGTCATTAGTCATAAATTACTTGCTCCATCTAGTCCTCTCTCTCATCTTCTATCTTCTTCTTCTCTTCTCTCCGTCTAACATATATCTCGCGCGCTTATACCTAGTATATCGCTTATCAGCTGTCACTTAACCCACCTGGCATATTACAGTATATCCATAT
The DNA here is from genome assembly GCA_015478945.1 of Trachelipus rathkii. Classification (NCBI taxonomy): domain Eukaryota; kingdom Metazoa; phylum Arthropoda; class Malacostraca; order Isopoda; family Trachelipodidae; genus Trachelipus; species Trachelipus rathkii. The sequence goes on along the minus strand of JABUQX010047350.1, from coordinate 12,836 downwards.
ATATACTCCAACACACTCACTACACCACCACTCAATACACACCACTCATCAACTACTACAACATCATAACCTCACTAATACAAATAATAATAGAAATTATAAGTATATATAATTATATATAGATATATATATAGATAATATATAATAGATATAATATTATATATTATATGATAATATAAGATATATATGAATATATATATATACATATAATATATATATATAGTATAGTATATATAATAATCTAATAATAATATAATAATTATATATATATTATATTAATATATATATAGAATAGATAGATATGTAATATATGATATAGATATATATGTAGATATATAAATATAATATTAGAATATTATATTATATTAAAACGCAGGTTATATGAAACTTTATACCAGTTTAAGTAGGGTGGATCCCAAATTCCAATCTCCAATGTTCAAATACTCAAAAATGCTACGAAATTTAAATTAAACTTTTGTTTGATATGATCGGTTCATTGATCTCAAAAATTATAGCTATTTAATTGAAATGTTTTAGACGATTTGTCTATTGTGTTATTTTGAATTTTAGTACTCTATTCAGACAAATAGTGTCGAAGTTTTATGCAGTAAAAATACAGGTATTCTTCCATCATTTTTAAAATTGCAAATTTATTCTCGACTGAGAGAGCATGGTGGTACATTAAAGTCAGGATTTCACAACAGGGGGCATTCTTTTGATTGGCTACTTTCCTGGCCTATATCTTTGTTTATAAACCCATTTGGGATTCCTCCGCGACCACATACACGCGCCTCATCAGTCGGCGTGAGGTCTCTCTCACCATCTGCGTGCATGATCACACTATGCCCATCTACAACTGTATGATATTATGTGTGTAGTGTTCGCACTTAGAGTATGTAACCTTGTTGTATACAGCATAAGATGTATGCTGTATAGTGTGATAGTTATCAATACACAATAAGATGTTTCCGAATATTAGCGATATTTTATGATTATATAATATGTAGGAGATGGAGTCTGGTTCTTTTAAAGAGCCGTTTTGTATGAGAATAGCGCCTACTTACATGGCATTCCCCAAGCTTGAGAGTTACCGAAAAGGTGAAAACAGACTAGGGACCTATGTAAAGTTAACACAACAGTTTAAGAATACAGTGAATAATATTTTGTTTGTCTTCATTAATTGGATATCACATAAGAACGCTGCTCATGGTTTTCTTGGAAATTTAATAGCTTGAAAATTTTAAAGAATTTTGGTGATGTGAGCGATGATTAAGTGTATATATCATAGGAATGCCTGAAAAGAGGAGATAGCCCCTGAAACAGAGAGATAAATTATCCAATAGACAGGATTAAAAGGAGACGCCATTGAAAGGTTATAAGATATTTTATTGTATCAAATATTTAATATTTTCCTTTTTGTAACATTAAAAAGTAATTATAGTAGAGTTAAGTGCTTCAATGTAACACTTGATAGAACAAAGAAGCTAATGAACAATCTATAAGCATCATTTTTTGTATCAGCGCCCCTCATAAATAAATATTAAGGAAATCATATTACTCCTCACCGTACATTAATTAATTCTCAAGAATTTGCATTGAACAAGAATTGATAATCAAAGGACGACATTATAAACCACAAGTTTTGAAAGTTTTGCTATTTGTGCAAAGGCAGAGGTGAGTAGGAAGTAGTTATTTATGAACAAATATGATATAAGATAGAAAAGCTCACAGTGTTCGAATTAGTGAAATATCTATATTGTGGTGATGGCGCGTGTAACAAAGAGCCAATAGAAGACTTGTCTGAATTGACAATTCACATAAGCTCTCTTACTCTATAAGACTCTCGCGATTCTATTCAGTTGATAAGAACGAAGTTTAGAATAGTTAATTGAAGTAACTGATTAATAATTAATAGCTGGCATTCTTTATAGTTAAAGAGCGTATTATAAAGAATACTGAATTATTCTTAAAACGTTACATACAATGAGATTCTAAAGATTAGTGCCAGTCTCGAAGGTATTGCTAGGTAGGACTCTATGGAAGGAAGAAAAAACCTGACAACCTGAAACAAAGAGATGTCGTGCATTTGAGTGAATGTTTGACTAACCCACTGGGTCATATTAATCTCTCATATATGTCTATATCCTTTATTACTATTATGAGATCGTGGATGGATCAGCATTCCTGTTAATTGACAGAACAAAGCCAAATTAAGAAAGTGTGCATAGAGAAGCTCTGAGAAGTGCCTTCAGCAGCAGCGCTAATTTTTAAAGCTTGTTTACGTAAGAAAAAAGCACTGCGATTCTTTCAGAAAGACCGTGAAAAGAAACACCAAAGTCGGTAATGGCGTAATTCGGATATAGCCTTGTATCTAAACTTAAAGTTGTTTTAATTAAAGCTGAATTCGGAGACATACTCAAAAAAGCTGAAATTGAGGATAAAATGAATAATAAAGAGAATTTCTAAATGTTGGTAGAGTGTAGAAGGAGAAGAGAGATGATAAGTGAGCGTAAGAGAGAATATTAGGGAGGACAGATTTGGGAACACAGGCTTTCACGTTAGCATGAGAAATGTCCATAGTTATTATTTGGACCCGATATAATATTATTAAGAAGAGGGATATTCATTCTATTAGGAGGATTGTGTGTTCAGCCAGTATTGAATTGAACGAGATAGATGGTAGAAGTTGGAAAGACGAGATAGCACTGGAATTATCTAGCTTTAGTTAAAGGCAGAAAGTGTGATCTAAGGTATGTGTTCAGCCTATATCTGCTAACCTTACGGTACATGTATTTCCAGAGTCTATTTTGAGAAGGAAGATTCCTATTTTTTTCTCTCTTTGTTGTGCAAAAATTCTTATGGGAAAAGCGTTGCGAGTAGATAAAGCAACAAGTGAACAAAAAATATGTCACTAGCTTTTATTCTGTATATACAGAGCGGAGAAAAAAGAGGCTTTTTTGTGTCTAAAAATAACTGAAAAATAATTATGTTTGCACAATTTCACTGAGAAATAATATAAATGAATAGTATGCGCGGAGGTTCTTGAGATTATTAAAACTATTCTCTGATGAATGGAAACTGAGAGGATCCTACCCAATACAAGAGGATTTAACCTTGATTATAAATTAAGTTTACGAGACGTGTATATATTGAGAAGGCGACAAGTGGCGGAAAACGAAAACGTAAGAGCCTCCACGATAAGGTATCACCTTGTGGATATCTGTTTCAGCCAGTAACCACTGTGTAGAAGGAATTATATAAGAATAGTCTCGGCATACGAAAGTTCTGACTGGAATGGCAATTGCCTAAAGCACCAAGATTATATATATATATATAATTTGAGTGAGTCATTATAGTGTACTAAAAATTTATAAATCCTTGTATTCTGTGATTAGTGAGATTGTAAAGACTATATAATAGTATCTATTTATGAGTGAGTATGACATTAAATATGTTACTTATACCTAATTATAGAGTCAATAGAATTGTTTGTTAACCTATGTTATAGTAATTGTATAATTATATTAATATAGTAAAACTAAGTTAATTTGGACTAGAATTATAAGATTATAGGTATCATCTATATATTAATATATCAAAATGTATTCAGATGACAATATATACTATATAGAGGCGTTGATTATGATTATAGTGAGTAATAGAGAATGTAGAATTGATAATTTAATTAAATATAAGGTTAGATGAACTATATATTATATTATATAATATATAACGTATTATATTTTATTATTTATATAGGTTGTATTTTACCTATATATATATATACCGTGTATGTGGTTGTGAAAATATTAATATTTGTGATAATTATTAATCTACTTAATAGAGATAATTTAATAATAAGTATAATATATTAATAATAATAATAATAGTACATTGGGATTAGTAGTATTATATATTTACTATACTATATATATGTTGGAATATATAAAAGTTATTATATATACATGGGTAAGTTATATTAGTTCCGTGATAATATATATATATGTATGATTTGATTTTATTAATCCTAGATATATATTTATACTATGATATATATAGTAAGTTATATAATATATATATATTATATTATATATATAATATTATTATATATATATATTATATCTATAAATATATATATGTGGGATGGTTTAAACCTTTTGGTTTAAAACCAATTGTTTAAACCATTAGTTTTAAACCAATAAAAAACCAAAAATGAAACTTTTTCAAATTCAAAAAAAAAGACCTGCGATACACCTAGTTCGTAAAAAAGATATTTATTAATGATTTCTTTAGCATTGTTGATATGGTTTTTCGAGAAATTATTCTCAACTCGGAAGAGTGCTTACCAATAAAATATATATATATATACGAAAATATCGTGTATATTTTAATTATTGTCATGATAGGATATGAGAGAGATAGTGATATATCCTAGGGTGAGTGAGTAGTAATATATATAGCGGAAAGGATTAGTATGAGTATATATAAGTTTATGTATGTAATATAGTACTATTGAGTAGCTATATGAGTATTGATGAGTATCATATGAGAAGAAATGCAAAGAGTAGTAGAATTGGATATAGTTTGAGTTATATTATGTGAGTTTATATTAGTATATTATCAAGTATGAAGTATATATATATGTTTGTAAATTTAAAATGTTATGAAAGACATGATTCGCTTGTTGTCGCAGCCTCTGGGAATTCATTTTCTTCCCATTATTGCCACATTTCAAAAGTTTATTATAAAACTCATATGTGAGTGTGAGGATTTGTGAGAAATATGGCATCATAGCGCAGCGGATTTGCTTTGTGCGTCATTATTATCTGTCATCTTTATAAGAGAGTTTGCAAACCTTATGTAGAACATATGTTGCGTCACGACTAATCTCATTGGCCATTAAGTGTAATATTTTTGGGTGCATGTCGCATTCAAATATAAATGTTTTTTTTTTTGAACAAAAATAATAAAGTAAAACCTTTTTTTCTCAGATAGAGTTTATATTGTATGCAAAGCGTACCCTGTTCTTACTTTTTTCTTTTACTTAAAACCTTTCTCATTGTAAAAACCAAAAAACAATAATTATTTTATACCAGTTTATTTTAATCAAAGAAAATTTTGAAATTTAAGAATCTAAAAGAAATTCAGCTAAGGAATTTTAAAATACTGTGTTAGCACATGTGATATAACATTTCCAATAGTATTTTGCCTTTAAATCTATAAAACCAGTCCACATTATATATCAAAATCTAAGCATTAAAAACCACTCAAAACCAGTTTATCAATCAGTTTGATAGAAACCCAGAAAAACTCATTGCATTTATTTTTTTTTTTTCTAAAAACCCAAATTTGTATATTCTTGTTTCAATGGGCTGATGAGTTTTTTTCTCCAACCCTATAAATATGGAAAATATATAAAATAGATAGAATCCTCTATAGGCATTCCACTATCTTGCTGGTATAAGGGCTATTAACTCTTTCTTTACTACCAAAACTTTTATGCTCATATATATATATATATATATCCAGATTCACATAAGCATAGTTATATCATATTTTCTTTCTTAACTATCATATATTCTCTTAGTTATCTCTCATATACTGTACAAGGTTAATTAATGACATACACTACGATCTGAGATACTACCCCTCTATAATAGTGTCAGGTAGCATTGATGTGTGAGTAATTATGTATAACTACTATGAATATATTATACCGTATATAGAGAATATATATATATATTAATATTTATATAGTGATTTTCATTTATTTTTATTTAGTACTAGATATGAGTATCAGATATATTTTATATAATTTTATATACTATATATATGTAAATAGATCATCATATATAATAATGTATAACTTATATTATGAAATATATATTAATGAGTAATTAGGAATATATTTCCTTATAACCATTAGTGACATATATATAACAGATGTAATATATAGATATATTATAGGTTATATAATCATATGTATTGATACATATAGATATTTAATTATGAGTAATAGTTAAGTAATATAACGTAATATTAACTTAGATATTAGTATATATATTACAAACGTGAGATCATATATTAATATGCAATATATATATATACTATATAAATATATTATTAATATTATTATATCTATTTAATATACTATATAATATTTAATAATATATATTAAACAGATATATTATATTATATAATATGATAATGAGTGTGAAGTAGGAGTAACTCAACTTATAATTTAATACATGATGTAGTAGATGCTGCAGTAAAGGATTCTTCTGTTACGTATACTACTTTAAAGTATTACTATTTTAAAATTTTATATATAACACTTTATTTCTTTTTTTAAGATTTTTTATTTTTATTTACCTTTTTATAGTATACTTTTTAACATCGATTTATTATTTTTATATTTATACAACTTAGTTTTTATACATATATTAATATTACTGATTATAAAATATTAATATTATATTATGAATAAATAATAAAAATAATATTATAAATTAATAAAGAGATTATAAATATAATAATAATATATATAAAAAGTTTTCAATATATGATAGTTGAAAACTATATATTTTATCTAGTTATTGCATACTATAATAGTTATATATTATATTTGTGTTATAATATAATACTAATATATATAACGAAAAATAATAATCTAAGTGAGCTTTTTAGGTATCTATTAGAGGTAAGAGTAATATATAACTTAACTAATCAACTAGCCTGTATATTCTATAAATGTTGTAGTAGTTAATGATATGAGGAAGACAAACACAACATTGTATAGTGAATTCGTTTAATTTAAATAAAAAGTGCAGCCTTTAGAGTATCTATATATCATACTATTCAATGAACCATATTTTGTCAGAGTAAAAGGCTAGCATAGTCACTCAGTTAAGATCTTAATTCTAATGTCCTTAAAGGTTGAATTTATTAAATATAAGTTTTATAGCAATAAATATATATAATATAATATATTTATAAATATATAATAATAGAATAATATATATTATATTATATATATTGAATAGTTATATATAATTATATATACTCGATATATTATGTATATTAATTATTATATATAATTAATATTAATAATTATAATAATAGTAATATTATACATATATGAATATTAATAATATAATAGATATAGTATATATATATATTAACAAAGATATTCTTCTTTCTCGCATTTTTATCATTAAGATTAACCATGTTAAACACCTTGCAATGAAGTAAATATATTATATTATAATTATTTGATATACTAGTTAATCTTATATATTATATTAATTATAATTATAAATATAATATAGACTACATGTAGTTATTATAATATTTTATATACTAGATAATACTATAGTATAAATCTAATAGAAGTATAAATATAGACTTTCAGTATATAATCATTTATAAACATTAAATATTTAATATACTATATACCATTAATATTATATATATTTAATACATAATATATATATATAATATGTAATAGTTGTGCATGATTTGGATGCCGTATAGGATTACAAAAAAAAAATCTTAAACTATATATTTTTAAAAGTATTGATGTTTTCGCCGAATTATTAGGGTATGAAATAAAGCAGAACCACATGTCTAAATAAATACTTACTATCTATGTATAACACTTACAGACATATTTATAGCAACGTTATCACGGTTAGAGAGACTGTTTTATCATAAATTTCGATATATAATTTTATATTTTTTACCTATGATTTTTAGTTTCAGTGTTCAAGTTATCGGTTACTTACCAGAATAAGTTAGCTCAAAGTTCATCAGTTGTACGAATTTTAGATTCTCATCTACTCCGGTGTGCATACAGTGACATGAAATTAGACTGATTCAGTAATACGAGTGATTTAGTAGAGTACAATTCAGTGTATTAGTTTTCAGTGTACAGTGGATTCTCAGTAATTCAGTATTCGGAATTAATGTACAGGCTCAGTGTTTAGTTTCAGGTGTGCAGTTTCTTGAAAGTGTTTCAAATTTCGTTGAGGTTGTAACATTATGGCTTCAAAGGTTTATGCAGCCGTCCCCTCTGCTCAGCTATCGGATATTAACTTAATTTCAGTTGATTCAGTTTAACGTAGAGTTGACAGTAGTATCAGTGTAATGCAATGATCTTTGAGTGATATACAGTTTTCACTGTTCAATTCCCATGATGTTCAGTGAGTGTTAATGGGTGGTGATCAAATTTCATTTATAGCAGGATATCAGTTTGTAATATGTAATTTAATGTTTATTCATGTTCAATTTTCTCTATTATTTAGATTCTGTGTGTATTAAGTGATTACTGATGTGAGTACGACACTTCACATTTGTTATCTTTACACGCTCGATACAGTTCAGCCGATACCCTTTAAATACCGTTCCCTTATAGTTTGAGCTGTTTAGTTTCAGTGAGTTTGTTTTTCGGTAAAATAGTCTCTCAGGTGTTCAGTATATCCGGTGCACAGCTCAGTGATACAAGTTCTCTCATGCTCATCAGTTTCGGGAGAGTGTACAGTGGTATACAGTTTCGTGCACATTCTCTCAGTCAGATTTAAAAGTTTAATTCCATAAAGAGCACTATAATTTTCAACTGCGTTTCTACAGTTTGGATACCTGTAAAACTATTATTTCATAGTTAAAATTTAAAAGGTATAAACTCAGCTTAAAATATCATTTAATAAATTAAAACTCCTCCCATTACAGAGTGTGTCACGCTCAAAAATATATATTAAAGAGAGAAAAAAGAAAAGACATAGATAAACCGTGAAGAACAAAAAACAGATAAAACACCATATAAAACACCATCTAAAACATTAATTCTAATCATATGAATAGTAAAAATAAGAATTAGAAACAATTAATATGTTCACGGTATCTCCTCTCCTTCGTCAACATTAATAGAAATAATTTTAATGAATAACTTAATGTGAATGAGATATTACTTCATGAATAATACAATTAATGTATCAATTATTCACGTTTAATAATTAAATGAAATGTGTAATTTCTCGAATATAGAATACGAACAGACAGTTAATAGTCAGGGTATATTGAAGTGTACTGAACTTATAAGAATATTAAATTCGAGCACCCAATACGTATGTCAAATTCTTATACATACGAGAGATAAGTGTGTATACCGCGTGAATGCCGATTACAAATTATAAGTGCTAATTAGAGGTCGAATATAAGTAGATTTGTGAACGGCAACTTATGATCAGGATAGATGCCCGAAGAGGTGAGGATAGTATTGACCGATTATCCGGTGAGGAATTCGCATATTGCGCGATATTTATTACTGTCACGCGTTGATACATAGTGTGGCGTTAGAAAAAAACAAACGTGTAGCTTTTAGTGAGGTTATAATAAGAAATCGATATACATATAGGCGTGATACTTGAATGAAGGGTAGGATGATGTTCACTTTAAATTACCTCAACCTTCAAGGTCGGGGCTGACAAAATTAGAAGTTGATTGCTCCCATCCGACACCTTATCCGCTAGCCGTCACCCACCGCAACCGGTACGTCGGAACCAACCATAATATCCATTACTTTAAAATCTTGGCTATAAATCAGTTGAAAAAAGATATAGTTATATAAGGTATAAGGTGATTAGAAAAATGAATTAGGGTATTTATAGTAGATTATTTAGTGTAAACAGACGCTTTAGATTAGTTTAGATATAATTATGCCATATTGACATTTGGGTCGCAGTCATTATATGTATGTCAATAAGCATGAATAGATTTTCTAGAGTATGAGTGAGTAAGACAGCTAGAGAAAATTATCGAACCTCTGATCGAAAATATAAGAAGAAAATCATACTGTATTTTCATTTTAGTTAGAACATTCTAAGAGCGTTATTAAAACGATATGTAGAGATTATTTTAGAATACATTAAAGTTCTCTAATTATAATCTTTTTAAATTAGTATAAAACATTACAAAATAATCTAAAAATTATATTATAACTATAATTATAATTTTTTTTAAAAATTAGCATACAACCTCGAAAATTATCACCCAAAAAACACTCATTGACTATTAACAGTTTACCATGTATGGTACTTTCTATATTCAATTGAGCATATTAAATACGGTAAGAAACAACATCTGTCATATTTACCATAGGTGTTGAGTTGTAATGAGAAATTCACTTCAGACATTAAAATGGACGCAAACACACACAATTTATATCGATCTGTGTAGGATAATCACATTGATATTGACTAATTATAAAGCACTTTTTAATTTAACCATAAATAAACATAGGACACTTCTCACTGAAGGCAACTACCGATCGTACATAATCAATTAAAATTTATATTCGATAATGATTACAAGTAAGAACGTAGAAAACTCATTCTTTATCAAAACAGTTTATTAAGGAGTTACAAGATTTTGATTAAATTAGCATTACAACATAAAAGATGAGAGACACTTGATCCGTACTTATATCTATTCAAATATCTCATTCTCTCAGTTAAAGAGCAATAGAAGTTAGAAAATATCATTGTTCAGATTAATTATAATTATAATCTCTCTCTCGGCTAAAATTTAGCATACAAACTGTTAAAAATTGTCTAATTTATATGGTGGCTATAATTTATTAACTCTCTCCGATGTAACTCGAAATAAGCATAGAGAAACGTTAGGTAGATGTGACTTTCTAATCATATAGGGTAACCAATATAATTTAAAACAGTGGTGTGAATAGGAAAATTATAGTTAGAAATTAATTTCAACAGTCATAAATTTGCGCGTATATAATTATAATTTTTTAAATTAGCAAGGGTATACAAAACCAGATAAAACAAATATGGGAACTCACGATATTGATCCGAAAACGGAAGTCTATGAGAATGTATGAGACCCTTATATGAATTGTCTTTAACAATTATGCAATTAAAACCTTAACAAAGAACAGCAAATAACTTCATGGCACGCCTAGTATTAATCTTAACTCGATGTCTGTGACTACGTTACATGTGTGTAGTGACACGAATATCATCTATATAGAAATAGACAGAGCCTCAAGGTATGGATCATCCGGATAAAAATATAACTTCTTACCTTTACTCTTTAAAGCTCTAAAATTGGCGTAGCATTAAGATATAGAATAAGGGAATGGATTTCAGTCATATTTGATTCATCTAAATGTATTAATAATATCATTCTCTATATAAAATATAATACAAATAAAAAACTCGACTAAGAAGTAGTGTAGTAGAGTCCTAAAATTGCAATACCGTTATGAGTAATATAATTAATAATTTATTGTATTAGAAATTTGGACGCATAATTAACAAGAGAGGCCGTATTTTAAACGGGGGGGGGATAAATAAATATTATTTCATGATTATAATTTCTCTAATTCCTTTGTCATAAACATTTTTGTGTAATATTATAGACTTACATAAAAGAGTAACTTCTTATCATTTTATCCAATCCAATTATCAATCTAACAACGTGCAAAAAATTTCATCCAAGAATTAAACAGAAATAGCCATTGATCATAAAATATTATGTGTATCATTCTGTGTTTATAAATGAATTGAGTAATATAAATGCGTGCTAGAAAGATTCCATTGATTTATAAATATAATCTAATATTTTTAGCCAGAGTTTTATTAGTAGTATAAGTTAAGATAAATGTATCCGAGGTGTGTTCTCCATGCAAACTATATCATAGAGACTCTCTCATATATTATAATTTTTTCATCAATTGAGCTAAATTAGCGAGTGCAAAGAAAATTACATTGCAATCGGCATAATTTATATATTATATATTTTATGAGAAAATTAGCATGAAATTTTTGAGAAAACTTATAAGATTTAGATCATAATCTATAATTTTTTAAATTAGGACATAATCACAATATGTAAATTATACGCCTCAAAGTGTTCGGTACTCTATAATACTCTTAGTCAATTTTTAGAGATCTCTTTGGTAGAAGTGATTGCCACATTTAAATGATTGAGAAAATTTAGTTCACATTGCTCTTCATTATAAGCCAGCGTATATTGAGTCTATCATAATTTATTAAGGAGGATTAGTGTCAAAATAAACAAGTCACCAAATATTAGGCTTATCGTTCGATTTCCACCGCACAGTATTTTAGATGTATTATATAACTCGTTACACTATAGACCACGTCAACCGCGTAGACGGCACATTGAATACCACTTGAATCACTAAAAGATAAGATAAGAAAGTAATTCCACCATGAAATTTAGTTCAGTTTCTATAGGAAACTTGAATTAAAATTAAAATTTTATTAAATTTATATGTAAATGAATTTCAATGTAAAGCCTAAAATGATAATATAAATCAGTTATTATGTACTAGTACCTGCTAAACTTAGCGACAATAAAGTACATTAATAGATGCAGTCAATATTTATAAATATGATTCTTTTTATATTACTATAGCTCTGTGGTTTAAGTGTAGTATATTACATTGGATTTAAGCCTCACTCATAGTGTATTAGGTACGTACCGATTAATTAAACTGTGTTATTGTTTATAAATGATTAACTATTTTGTAGTGAGTGGGTTTAGAGTCTCTAATCAATAGTAATATAAATCACATAAAATGTAATAGTATATGTATCGTATGTAATATTTAAAATAATTAGTAGGCTGCTCACTTATATCACGTGAGCTCTTATAAATAGTTTATCTCATTAAACATTTAAAATGAATACGTTAGTTATTGTTCACGCTACTATGAAATCTCCACTACTGTAATATAGGATAGCTATCTACGGTATCGTGTAATAAATTTAGTGATATATCTAAAAACATACTAT